>CM060064.1:7788878-8013878 GCA_030533445.1 Cyprinodon diabolis | reverse complement strand
CTGAGTTGTTTTCATCTCCTTGAGGATTCAGTTTTGTTTAAAGAAGCTTCTTTTTAATATTATTGCCTCCTTTGACTATATTGGCAGACCTCAATGTAGCTGGAAATAATAGATTCTCATCTTTGAAATGTTTCTGGGTGAAGATCAGGTTGAAGATGGGGAATTTCTGGCTTTTTATGACCGATACAGAACATTTTATCACAGGTTTAATTGATCCCCAGTGTACGCTGCAGATTCTCTCTCTCTCTCTCTCTCTCTCTCTCGATAGATAGATAGATAGATAGATAGATAGATAGATAGATAGATAGATAGAGATATATATATATATATATATCTGGATAATGCCGCTATACAAATGAAGGGAATTAAATTGAAATTGAATCACCATCACCATCATTATTCTTTTAATAAATATCAGTATTAACTCCTTCTCCATGGCTTTGAACCTCATCTTTCTTTTACAGCCACTTTCAGATTGCCTGTAGAACACACAATCTGCAGATTTTTAATGGGGCGGAACCAAAACGATTTTCATGTCTTAATATTTGCACAGCAATTTTTGTAAATCACGGAGGAGCCATTCCAACTTATTGCAACACATAATTTGAGAGAAAAAGAGAGGAAAGAAAAGCATATGAAATTTAGCAACTCTTCTTTTGAATCTTTGAAGATCAGGTCTAGAATATTTACTTTTTTCCCTTTGGAAACCATCTGTTTTTGTGCAGCTTGAGTTTGTGTGACAGGAAGTAATATTTTCAACTTTAAAAGTTGCTGAATCTCTTCAGTTACCTCAACCCAGTAAATCTTCACCATGGAACACTTTAGCATTTTTATCAGCATTTAAGGCTGACATTTGAAGCCCATATTACTTTTTCTTCCTCCGTTTACATGATAAAAATGACAGCATGTGAAAAAAAGAATTCACCTTAACAAAGCAGTCTGTCTCAACAAATGAAACAAAACATTAAAAACTGCTAATAAATTGCAGCACTGTTGCTGAATTCACCCATGAAATGGCGAACACATGCTCTTTTTGATCAAACATCTTTAATTATCGGTCTACTTCTAGCTCAGGCAGATTAAGCTGGGCTCCATGAATTCATCAGGAATTTTAATGATCACTGGTTAGAAGCTGTTGGCATTTTTCCTCACTTAAAGGATGAACCAGGGAAGGAACTGAACAAATGGCTTCTTCTGCAAATAGTTTCAGCTCTATGAAGTTTTGATTCACTTGTTGAGTTCTTGTTTGAAATGTCACAGAATCTTGGAGGTCATACAAACACACACATATACTTGTTGTGCCATCTTAGTGAGAACCATGTGTTTAATCCCTTTGACTTCCATTGATTTTCAGTCATTTTCAACCCTTTCTATGCCCTAACCCTAAAACTTACCCTAAACCCTGACCAAATGACACTTTGCCCTAAACCTAACATTAGCAAAAGACAATTTGATGGTAAAATTGTTAAAATAGTCCTCACTCTGAGGGCTAGACAGGTGAACACACACACACACACACACACACACATTCAGCTATAGCTCACACGATCAAATTATACATGCTGCCTCTGGCTTTGATTAAATCCTCCCCTTTCCATCATCGGTGTGTGCTTGCTGTTGCCAATCGATTACTGCATGCTGCTGATGACACTGAACTATATTCCTGTTGTAAAAGTGATTTGGAACATGCCGTTTCCAAAGGAACAAATTCAATCTGTTGTACAACTTTCACAATCTATGATATGAATCTTTAATTTTTTGTTTTTAAAAAGCTGCACCTTTTTAGGTCTGTGACTTCATCATCTCAGGTATGTTTAAACATTCTGTAGATGTGTCCGTTTGGACCGGAAGCAGCTCTTTGATTCCGTCTCATTAAGCTCATTAATGCGTGTCCACATAGGTAAAACCTCTGTGCCTGTGCTACGCATGTGTCAAACTGCCAAAAATGGATGTCTGTTGTTTCCAAGCACATTTTTAAGTCAATCTTTTTCAAATAATTGCTTGCTTAATCATCAAGTGTTACAGACTGTCTTTAGACTCTCTGGATTAATTTTGCGAAGGTGTCTGAACCCAGTCAAGTCTTTTTAGATTCAGCAGCTTATAAAACCAGCAGCTCTGTAAAATTACTTATCCATTGTAGGGATGGCGCCACGTTAGCAATGGTTCTACTTTGTTCTTGGATGTTGATGCACAAACAGATCATGCACACATCCATTTTCCATCACATTTTATCCCAGCTGGGGTCGCGAGTGGTGCTGGTGCCTATCTCCAGCTATGTATGGGCGAGAGGTGTCGTACACCCTGGACAGGTCGCCAGTCCATTTGATTATTATATTTAGAATATATGTAAGACTCTGCTGTAAAACTCACTGGTAGCATCCATCTGAGCCTAAAACCTGTGAAGCTATAGAAGCTGTTTCCAAGAACCAGAATCGCCAGGTCACATAGCGCCATATGAAATGGTGGAGTCCATAAGAGCTGTGTAAAGCCTTCAGAGGAACTGCTATACATAACATTAGAGCTGCATAATCACAATCATCCTCTCATTATCAGTGTTTGCCACATCCTAAAGAACTGCTTTCATCCAGTATTGGATAGGCTATCAAGTTAAGAGCCATGTTTTTACGCTCTCAATGCCAAATGATTGACTAGCTGCTCTTAATTCAATTCAGTTTAATTAAACTGAATTAAATTGAACTTTATTGATCTCACATTGCAGAAATTTACCTCTGCATTTAACCCATCCCTTTGGGGAGCAGGGGGCTGCCATCGTGGGGCAACAGAGGAGCAGTGTGGGGTTAAGGGTCTTTGCTCAGAGTGGCAGTCTGTGGGAGTGAAGCTTGAACTCAGAACCTCAGGATTCCAAGCTCTATGCCCTAACTGCTAGGCCGCCACTCCTTACATCAATTTAATATATGGTCCCTGGTTAGGGGATGTATCAAATATTAAACTAAGAACAGTTGGCGAGAAGTTTATTTATATAGCTCCAATTCACAACACGTCGTCTCAACCCATCATAGAAACAAATCAATCATACAGTTGGATTGGTTTAAAATTTTATCATCTGAGGGAAGACCTGCAGATTTCATCCAGTAATTGACTTTTCAGGATTTTCTCCTTCTGGATGAATATGTAGTGACAGTAGAGGTTTGTTTGCATCGTGTCGCTGGAAACGCATTACTTCCTGGAATATCTGCAAGTAGAACGTTTCATATAGTTATTCAGTCCCTCTACCTGGAGTTCTCTGCTGAATAAATGCAAATGCAATTATATTTGTTTGACATGATGCTGAGGGTCTTGACACTGAGGTGCATAATGCATGTGTGCAGTTTATTGTAGTATTACATCGATACTGATACCAGTATGGGGTAGGGCCCCAATACTGCACCTAAATGGTGTTTTGAGAGCCAAAACTATTGTCACCCATTCCAGGTAGGCAATAAAAAGTTCTACTGGATTCACTTTGTATTAGTCTTTTTCCTGCTTCACAAATGTAGGCAGCAGCTTAAAAAAGCCATGATGGCAATTATTTTATATCCAAGTAGTATGCAGTTCTTCATATATACACACACACATCAATTTCAAACAGATGGTATCTGTATCGGGGCCTAAAAAGGGCATAGGAGCAACACTAGTTTATAGGGTCAGGGAATGGTGGCGTTATACACAACAAGAACATTAGTTTAGTTGACTCTTGTCAAGGATATGAAGGATTCCTTAATGCAGTGTGTTGTTACAAAGAAGGCAGAGTGAGCTTTGAAAAGGACCAAATGTTCAAGTATCAGTAGACCAGACATCTACAGGACTGTTTTTATTCCAGAAAAAAAGATTTCCATAAAAGGAATCCAGCTTGTTTAAAAAGCACAGTAGACCAGCTGACTTGTTTTCTTCCATTTGTGTTTTTTTTTTTTTTGTTGAGCTGCCTGTTATCCCACAGTCTAATCATGATAATCTCCAAATGGACTTATGGGGATGAGCGTTCTCGGCAGCATTCCCAAACGATCAGGTGAAGAACAAGTAAGCTCAAGGTTGAACAGTAGTAGGACAATGGTTACATAGTGCTGGACAGGGCCTGCTTTTGGTCTTTGATAACTTTACCTACATGCAGTAAACCGCTCCATGGAGCTGACTGGAGGATTAGAGGATTTGCAGTACTAAGCTACAGGAACCAAGCCCATTGACCCTCTAATGTCTCCTCCTCCCCGGTGCTGAGCAACAATCCACTCTCCTCTTTTCTCCCAGTTTGCTGGGGAGTTCACCACGTGACCGAGATCAGAGATCATATGGATGGGATAAAAGGAAGTTGGAGCTTACATAGAGTGGTTAAATCAGTTTGCTCTTCCATTAGTTTGAAAGCACTGACTCTTTCCATATTTCTGCCAGTTTTTTCAGTTTAAAATTCTCAGATAAATCAGCAGATTTTACACAATGTGTCATGGAAGCTTGTGTCCAGCCAGAGTTACAGTCTGCGTTGTTAGTGCAGTGATGAAATAGATGGTGCAACACCATTTGTTTGAATGTTGTGATGGGATGATGGTGGCACTGTCAGCGGACTTAAATCTGATTAGGTCCCATCAGTTAAAGTTAAGCAAGCTTTCCATTTAGTTTCACTTGCATACAGCCTGGTAGCTAATGGAATCATAGCCGGGGGACGGGGGTCATTGTTGACTGACACTCCGCGGGCGTTTGTCTCTGTCAGCCTAATATGGCAATGTGAAGTGACTCAGCAGAGAGCGGTCCCAAACCCCAGCCGGGTCCTTGCCTTTAACTCAAACTGACAGTGTTCCAGTTCTTATCCCTACCTTGCCACCAGCAATTCTGCTGGAAAGCTGGAGTTTTTCTTTTGTTTAATGTGCTCTCGTCATGGATTGGACTAGAAAAGCAGCAGCTCATGTTCTGTAAATGATGATCTTTGACACGGGTTTCAAAAGGTCTCTTGTTTAAAGTTTCAGTTCTTGTAATTTGCTACTCTGGGTCTGATTCCCACTGGTTCTGCTATTTTAAAGAATTTTTTGCCAATTCTTGCTCTACCCAGTGAGGGTACTTCACTAAGTGCTCCTCCTTGGACTACATTGTTGTTCATATTTTTCATGGTTAGTTTACTTACAGCACAGTGTTTACTTTTCTTGGGATTAAAAGACTGGAAAAGTAGAGTTGTTCACATCCATCCATCCATCCTCCTCCGCTTATCCGGGGTCGTGTCACGGGGGTAGCAGCTTCAGTAGTGAGGCCCTGACGACCCTCTCCCCTGCCACTTGGGCCAGCTCCTCCGGGGGAATCCCAAGGCACTCCCAGGCCAGCCGAGAAACATAGTCCCTCCAGCGTGTCCTGGGTCTCCCCCTGGGCCTCCTCCCGGTGGGACATGCCTGGAACACCTCACCAGGGAGACGTCCAGGAGACATCCTAACCAGACAATCGAGCTACCTCAGCTGGCTCCTCTCGACTTGGAGGAACAGCGGCTCTACTCTGACTCCTCCCCCGGATGACTGAGCTCCTCACCCTTTCTTTAAGGGAGAGCCCAGACACACTACGGAGAAACTCATTTTAGCCGCTTGTATCTGGTTGTTCAACAGTTGTCTGCATTGGGTGTTTAATAGATGATGTTTTGTAGCTACCTTACATCTATTATTACCTGCCAATTTGGGTGTTTGTATTCTTTCATAAGAAAGGAATAAAAAAAGAATAGCTACTATGGCTAAATGTCAGCAAACTCAACTGATTACATAAAATATTGATTGTCCACACACAATTACAGCTTTCGGTCATTTTAGTCTCCGCCTCAACAAAACGATATCAGCAAGGCGAAGGGTCCAGTGCAGGTGAAACGGCATAGATGGGCACAAAGTTGTAGCAGCCAATCGAGTCTCTCTCTGAGAACATCTCTGTGAAAAACTCAGTCCTATTTACAGATTCTTTAGACAAGGGGTCATTGGTGGACGTTTCCAGCTTCAGAGTAATGATTGTTACTACTTTTCATTGTTTAATAGAATATGTTCTGCTGTTTATACAGCATGTGGTGGAGAAAAGTGTTTTTGTTATATTTTACATTGTTGGGTCATGGGCCATTACAACCGCTGCTAAAATAAGTGTAAACAAGTATGAAAATGGCAACTTATCACCTTGGAAAATAATGATACCTTCATGTGGTCTGGCAAAGAGTAGAGAAGAGAAACATGTTGGATCTAAAGATTATCCTGACCTGAACTTTGGGAAGACATTTACAGAGTTCTTAATTTACCTGCTACAGGAAGAAGAGGATGCATCAAATGCATTGACTGACTGCTAGCTGCATCTGATAAAAATCAAACAATAATGTTCATTTCAAAAACAACTTAAGTTTAAACAGGGATATATTTTTAGAAAATATACACTATATTGCCAAAAGTATTTGCTCACCCATCCAAATTATTGGAATCAGGTGTTCCAATCACTTCCATGGCCACAGGTGTATAAATTCAAGCACCTAGGCATGCAGACTGTTTTTACAAACATTTGTGAAAGAATGGGTCGCTCTCAGGAGCTCAGTGAATTCCAGCGTGGAACTGTGATAGGATGCCACCTGTGCAACAAATCCAGTCGTGAAATTTCCTCGCTCCTAAATATTCCACAGTCAACTGTCAGCTGTATTATAAGAAAATGGAAGTGTTTGGGAACGACAGCAACTCAGCCACGAAGTGGTAGGCCACGTAAACTGACGGAGCGGGGTCAGCGGATGCTGAAGCGCATAGTGCGAAGAGGTCGCCAACTTTCTGCAGAGTCAATCACTACAGACCTCCAAACTTCATGTGGCCTTCAGATTAGCTCAAGAACAGTGCGCAGAGAGCTTCATGGAATGGGTTTCCATGGTCGAGCAGCTGCATCCAAGCCATACATAACCAAGTGCAATGCAAAGCGTCGGATGCGGTGGTGTAAAGCACGCCGCCACTGGACTCTAGAGCAGTGGAGACGCGTTCTCTGGAGTGACGAATCGCGCTTCTCCATCTGGCAATCTGATGGACGGGTCTGGGTTTGGCGGTTGCCAGGAGAACGGTACTTGTCTGACTGCATTGTGCCAAGTGTAAAGTTTGGTGGAGGGGGGATTATGGTGTGGGGTTGTTTTTCAGGAGCTGGGCTTGGCCCCTTAGTTCCAGTGAAAGGAACTCTGAATGCTTCAGCATACCAAGACATTTTGGACAATTCCATGCTCCCAACTTTGTGGGAACAGTTTGGAGCTGGCCCCTTCCTCTTCCAACATGACTGTGCACCAGTGCACAAAGCAAGGTCCATAAAGACATGGATGACAGAGTCTGGTGTGGATGAACTTGACTGGCCTGCACAGAGTCCTGACCTCAACCCGATAGAACACCTTTGGGATGAATTAGAGCGGAGACTGAGAGCCAGGCCTTCTCGTCCAACATCAGTGTGCGACCTCACAAATGCGCTTCTGGAAGAATGGTCAAAAATTCCCATAAACACACTCCTAAACCTTGTGGACAGCCTTCCCAGAAGAGTTGAAGCTGTTCTAGCTGCAAAGGGTGGACCGACGTCATATTGAACCCTATGGATTAGGAACGGGATGTCACTTAAGCTCATATGTGAGTCAAGGCAGGTGAGCAAATACTTTTGGCAATATAGTGTATATATCTATGTCACATCAATTGTGTAAACTACAAACACAACAGGGGAGAACATTTAAGGATGCAGTATTTATCACACAGAATCATTTCGCTGCCCTCTGCCATGTTGAAAGGTTTACCTCATTTCTGGTATCATAGAATATTCTTGCTTTCCAGTGGAAATTACAACATGAGTGGGTGTTCATGTGTAATTTTCATGTCAGCTTTTGGTATTTACCATAATTACGGTGGCACATAAAGGCCCAGTAAGTCAAATTTCCCAATTCTAAGTCCTGAGGTGAATCATAAGTACCATAACATCAGACGGAGGGGTTTAGGTGCTGATGAATAAGATTTAAACAAAAGAGATTTTAGAAGTCATTGCCACCTTAAAAAATTATACAAATGAAGGAAATCTCCACATCTTAAGTACCTGTGTACCATCATATATATTTTTTCTATTTTAAGCAATATTCCAGCTGTTTCTATGGTAGATTTATTAGTGAAAAGGATGACTAAGCCTTAACTTTAACCCTGTGGTCCAAGGATTCAGGGTGTTTGTTCAAGATCCTCCTGCAGTTGCTCCACCACCTCAGAGAGGTTTGATCACCATTTTGATGACTTGCCCAAAATAGCATGGTATTTAAAAGTTTATATAAGTCATTAACTGGATAAATGTGCTAAAGCAACTTTCTGAATGTAGGGCAGATGTAAAATAAAGAGAAAAACAAATTTGGATAATAGTTTGTTCAGAGACTCTGATCTTGGTCAGGCTAAGATAATTCTTTGGGATCTGATCTGCAATAAGAGCAGGTACATTGAGTACCTGCTCTTATTGCAAATATAACCAAAACAAAACACTTACTGATTATCATTTTTTTGGCTTCTGATCATATTTCAGAACATATGCAAGATTAAATCCATTATCAAAATGCTCACTCCGCTTGGATGATCCTTGAACATCCTGCAGATGTCTGATGATGGATTGTAAATATGAGTCTGACATGGTTTAAAGTGAAGCGCGAGACTGTAGAGCGGCGAGTACGGTGGAGCGGCGGGTCCGGTAGAGCAGGAGATTAGACAGTTCCAATTGACTTCAGTGTTGCCAACTCCTCAGTAAGGAAAGTAGCTATTGGCTGTGCTATAAGTCGCTGAATGACGTCATTGCCTAATTTGCATAATCTGCCACATAATGTGATCTGCATGTTATTGACACCATGGGAGAAATAACGTAGTTAGAGAGAGACAAAATGAGTAAAAACAATCAGATTATATAGACCTACTTTTTCTGTCCATAAATTTTTGTTTATTTAGTAATTTTATTCATTTATTTATTTTTTTATTGGTTATTTTATTACAATTCTAACCCTCCTCCTTTACCCAGGCTTGGGACTGCCAAAATTAACCATAAAGAGACAATATGGTGGAGTTACAAATTTCTTTTTTCTTTTTTCCCTTGTGTTCCAATAAGGAGCTTTAAAATCATGGTAAAACATCAACATTTTGAATCATAAAATTTTTTACGTTACATTAACTTAAAAAAATCTAAATGGAACAAAAAAAGACTACAAAGAATCAATGACAATGTGAGCAAATAATGGTAATTATAATTTTTTTTAAACTAATAAGATTTCCCTCCACACACACAGGCTGTGCTTGCCTGCTCACACAAAGAGTTAGTCATCGTCATGTTGGTCAAGGTTTTCTATGGCAGGTTCAGCAACTGAGGGAGCTGACTTCAGCTGGATCAATCTGCGCCGTCAACCCCACCGCATGCGTGCAGTAGGCCTAAGGCCTGTCGCGATAATCAATAAATCAATTAATCGCACGATAAATAAAAACTATCCACGTCATTTCTTTTATCGGTTATATCATCTCTGCCTGTGTTTTTCTCTTTCTATTGATGACGCTGGATGAAAAGGCTTAACTCCGGTGCTATCCACTGAACCCTCCCCTTCCTCATTTTTGAGGAGTGAGGAGGAGTGGACTATCGTATCAGGTAGTCAGCTCGCATCATTTTGTACTTCTGCAGCTTTAGAGCCCCATGAGGAGTTAGAGGAGTTAGCGAGGTAGAAAAAAAAAAAAACACATCTTATGTTGGGGGGGGGGAGCTCGAAATGGAACTGGTTTCAAAGCCGAATGCAACAGCTGCAGTGTGGGAGTATTTTGGATTCAAACCAAATGAACGAGGTGAATCGCTGGAACAATGCGAGCCAGTATGTCGCATTTGTCATAAAACAGTAGCAACTAAGAGCAGCAATACAACCAACCTACACATGAACCTAAAGCACAACCACTCAGCAAAGTGTCTCCAGCTAGGGACAA
Source organism: Cyprinodon diabolis (assembly GCA_030533445.1). Classification (NCBI taxonomy): domain Eukaryota; kingdom Metazoa; phylum Chordata; class Actinopteri; order Cyprinodontiformes; family Cyprinodontidae; genus Cyprinodon; species Cyprinodon diabolis. The sequence goes on along the minus strand of CM060064.1, from coordinate 8,003,958 downwards.
AAAGTACAAGCGGTGGCCCGCCTGCGTCTTCAAGTTTGCGACAGTCCACCATCACTGAAGCAATTAACCGACAGGCAGCATATAAAAGGACGGTGCAAAGTGGTGCAAGTATGTTTATCTTTGGCAGGAAAATGCATGCATTATGTCATTTCCATTAAATCGGTGTAAAAAGGTCTTAAAACAATATTATTGTTTATCGCAATAATTTTTGAGACAATTAATCTTTCAGCAAAATTTGTTATCGTGACAGGCCTAGCGTGCGGTTCATTTGCAGTCTGAACGCTGAGGGTAAACATGCTGTGGCTCTGACTGCAGCGCTGAGAGGGACTCCTGCGGGAGCGGGAGAACGGGGTTGGGACGGGGGAGGCGCCCCATGGCAGACACCAGAAAAGTCGCTAGATTTGACGCTAGTCGCTTTTTTGAAAAACAGTCGCTGGAAGGGGTCTGAAAAGTCGCTAAATATAGCGACAAAGTCGCTGATTTGGCAACACTGATTGACTTGGGTTAAAACGGTAAAGAAATATATAAGGCCCCGTCCACACGAAGTCAAAACGAACACGAAACGCTAATATTTTCCAGAACGTTTGTCGTAAAGACGGAGATGTAAAATAAATGTGATCGTCCACACGAATGCATGAAAACGCTGCAAAATGTATGCCAGGCCTGTAAGTGGCGCTGTGGTGCCAAAGCAAAAATAGGCGACGAAATGTTGGGCATGCGCACTAATATTTATACATGGTTGCCCTGCGGGTCCATTTTCGTGGTTCAGTCAAATTGAGGTGCTGAACTATGTCGTCTATATTGCTCTGTTCTTCCTGGAGATATTCCAGAAGAAGAAGATTCTGTTGTAAGCCCGACAGCAGGGTGAGTAGCACGAGCAGCAACCATTCAACACAGTACGGCGCCATTGTTGTTGTGATACTGTGTCGCGCATGCCTGTTTAGAGGCGATGCTATGACGCATGCGTGTAAGAAAAAAAATGCGGTTAGAGCTTAAAGATGGAAACGCGAAAACGGCGTTTCAAAATCTTCCCACTCTGAAGGCTTCATAAAAAAAAGATCGTTTACAGACCCCCAAAACGCCGGCTTAGTATGGATGAGAGGCTGGTTTGGTGAAAAATGTGTGCGTTTAGGCCAGGGTTTGGCTTCGTGTGGACGGGGCCTAAATGTAAAGCTATAGCTTTAGATGTAGCTTAACCTTGAAGCCTCTTGATTCTTCATTGAATTATTGAAAAACTGTAAAGAATTTTATTTAGACATTTTTAAAGGCCATCAACTTGTATCTGTTGCCCTTTAGATTTGCAGCTGACATTTAAAAGTTAATGTCTGTATGACGGCACCATTACCTCTGGTTGTTTTCTTCAAGCTCAACAATACAAAAGCTTTAAGGTGATGTTTTATTTGCCTCCAAAAACTACACTGAAGTATTATATCCAACAACTAACTTTGAACATCCCTGTTTTCTCCTAAAGGATCAGATGAGCCTTTTAGAGGATAACAATAAAGCCCAATGCCAATCTGAAATCACCGAGAAAATGTCAGAAATGACAAAAGGGGTGTTTATTCCCTGTGCCATAATTGACTGATCATTACCATACTGGCATTGTGTTTCCTGCCAAGCAGTTATGACCCTTATTAGTTCAGGAAGCGACCTGCAATCAGGGTTGCTAAGTGCCATCCGATCCACCGGAGGATAGGAATTGGGAAAAGAAAGGGGAGATAAAGGATTTGATGTGGAGAGATGTGAACAATGGAGAGGTGCAGAATAGGGGATGAAGAAGCGACAGCAGTGAAGACCAGAAGGGGAGATGAGCCCTGATTGAAATGTAACTGTAGAATCGTCATTAAGATTTTAGTTGAGTGTGATCTGCATTAATATTTCCACTTCTGCAGATTTAAAGACTACATCATGTATAGAGTCGTTTCATTTGAGTAAAACTCTAAAGGTTTGGAGACTTGCATTGCCTAAAAATATCGAGCCCTGCTGGCTGTGTACATGTGGCCTTTGGACCCTTTTTTTCCTTTTATCTTGTGTGTTTCCTCTCGAACAGTTTCCACCTTAACTTCAAGCTGGGCCAGATAATCCTGCCACAAAATCAATACTCCTGTGCTCCTGCTCCATCTGTTTTTTTTCCATCCATCTGTTTTTTCCTCCTTAACTCATAACTCCATTCACATCCTGACTTATATTGTGATTGAAGCCTTATTTATGCAACAATATTATTACCATCATTACTGATTAAACTATCACAGAAGACATGCATTGTGAATTTCAGGAATATGTATATCCAATCAACATCTTATCCCATTACAATCACAAGCTTTAATGTTTTTGAGGGGGGTTATAAATAAAAAAAACGGCATGAATTTGTGCATGATTATGCAAGGCAAGGACAACTCTGGGGTCTGAAAGGCTTTTACCAAGTACTGATGAAATCAAAAGACAGGTAAACGGGAGCAAACAAAATTTCCCTTGACATGATTAAGATCTTTTTTCCTTTTCCCATGTTGAATCCCTGACTATTTCTAAGGCTGAAGCAGTGTTTAATCCAGTGGCAGCTGCTGTAAATTAAAAATACACGTATACCAAAAACCAAACAAACGTTTACTTGGTTATCACACCAGTATATTCATGTGAATGCCCACAAAAGAAAAATAAATTATAAAAACACTTTATAAAACAAAGCATAATTTATGTAGGTTTACTTTTTGTACATAAATCTTATCCTTCTGAGGCTTTGTTAAGGCAAATCTGTGTTTTGCATGGTCCAATATTGTGTTACAAACCTAGAAAAAAGTAATGTACCAGTTTAATATTGGGGAAGCTATTAGGCAGCTTTATAATTTTTTTTAAATATTTAACTATTTTCTGAGAATGTGTTAATTTAAGAGCAACTATGCAAACTAAGAAACATCTAGAAAAAAGTACACTATTATATTATTTTTTAATGTGAATCCCAGATTGTTCATTCTTCTTTGCCTTTTCTCAAAAGTGCGTTAAATCAGTCCTATCTGTCTTTATCCATGCTGGGTCAGATCCTGACAAGTGAAAAAGAAGGCAGGGAAAGCAGAATAAAGCCTTAGCCTCACTGCATGCAGTTAGCCAAGCCTTGTAACTAAACCAGGTCCTGGAAGGACGTTTCTTGCACCATCACTCACTCACTTACACTCTCTCTCTGTCTCTCTCTCCAATGCATCTCTTACTCCCGCGACTCGACCTGTCAATCACCCACAAAACGTCTGCGCTGCATCACATAGTCCGGGTTTGGACTATGATGACATACACATTTTTTTTCCTCCTTTTTACATGCATCTATTGTGAAGTGATATTTGTACCAAAGGAACTATGTGTTCCAACTCCCCACCAACCCCCAGTTTCTGTTCATTAATTAGCGTTTCCCTACACCTGTTGACTTGTGCACCCCTTTGGGCATTTTGTCCTATTATGAGTTCCCCCACCCCCCTCACTCAAAAGTATTGACGATTGTCTAAAAGTGGAACGCATAATAACGGATTACGGTATATAATAAAGAGTATTTTACTTACTTTTAATCTAAGCATTTCATTCTTATCATTTTATGCTTTCAATCTCAAATAAAAACATCATGAATTTCTTGCCTGGAAGTTGGTAAGGAATCAAAATAAATACAAAATGCAATCATATTATAAACCTGTCATTATAAAACTGGAGCTACCTTATAATCACATTTTAAATTTGAATTGTGAACAAAAATTATAGACAGACTTGTTTAGATTAATTTTTTTCAACACACTTAAGCTGTTTTAATGAGCTCTGATAGCTCAGTGTGGAAAAACAGCTGATCCCAGGCTGTTCTCTGCATCCAGGCTGTTCTTCTGCTTGGTTTGATGTGTCAAAGCTGAAGGTGAACTTAAACATAAAAGAAAAGCTTACCTTTTAGTTGATAAAAGCTAGTTTAATTTTTCTATCATCTGCTCCCAATGCCAAACAGACCCCAGCCCAATTTTATTTTAAACTTGTTCCCGCTTCCTGAACTGCATTGTGACCAATGAGCTGACATAACATATGTAACGATCCAGAATACCCTCATCCCATTGGTCGAGCCAAGTGTCGCTCATGGAGAAGATTGAAATTAAGGAAAAAAAAAAGGATGCAGAAATATAGGGAGGAATATACCGGGGTGGAAAAATTCTGCAATAATGAATGTAAAGCACACTGCAAATATGAATCTGATTCAATGCAGATTTGAGTCAAAAATTAAAAAAAAATAATTTCTCACACAAAGGGGGGCTAAAAAGAAATCACAACTCCAGGAGGGGTGAAGGCACATGAGGTGTTTTTTTTTTTTTGGTCTTTCTTTTTTCTAGTTGTTTGCACCCCAACTGCGACACACATGCAGAGGACCTGGTTTCTGAGTATAAACCAGTTGGTTACTAAAGATGCTCTGGATGCAGTGTTAAATATAATCTTTCCCTTTTGTTGGCCTCCTATGCCCGCATTTAAACAGATTTTAATTAACCCTTTGATTCCTGTCTGCATCCTAACATGACGTCATTTTCAAATCTGATTGAAACTGAAGATGATGTGGGGAAAAGGAACACGAGATTACAAGGGTAGCTTTTGTTTTCCTCAGCAGCTTGATGGATGTATCCCTGTTGGTTCCTGATTGGCAGCTGAAAGCTGGCTGAGTCCCAGCAGGGGGAAAAGAGACAAACATGCTGAGTTGGGTAGACTGTGCTGAATGTAGAGGAGCAGACCACACCAGCATCTTTAATGGAATAGAGGGGAAATTATGCTTTTATTTGGTTACATGTTTTGTTTTTTTATTGATAACTAAAGCTCCTCATGAGTCATTAAATCACAGTGAACGTATTAATGTTAGGTATACATAATGATCCATTGATTAATGCTTTCTGAACGGACTTTTCCTTTAACCCTTTCTTTTTGGCATCAGAGCAAGAAAACACTTCATATTGCCAGGCAGCTTCTTGAATCTTACCTCTGAGATTTCAACGCTTTATTTTGGACACGATCTTCAAGTGTTTAAAGGATGGAAAGCCTCTTTTTCCATCACCCTAATCTTTAGTCATCTCCACAGATTGTCTTTAGGATCAAAGTGTTTTCCCCTTTAGGAGAGCAAATCTGCCTTTGATGCTATAAAGCCAACAAATCCAACGTACCATTTACTTATACTGACAGAACAAAACACCGTGCTCTAAGGATTGTTGTGGCTCACATAAACAACAGAACCTTGCTTCCAAAAAGCAGAAGTGTACTTTTTAAATCCTGATCAAACTTTGGAGTTAATTCATTCAGGATATTTCACAGAGGGTCCAACTATAGGTGCTTAGGTTCGTCCCTTCCTCTCCCTCTGTCCCTCCACTCATCTCATCACCGACAGCAGAGGGTGAGAAGTGAGGCCTGCATAGACCTATGCATTAATTATTGAATCCTGTCTTCTTTTACCGCAGCTCCTCCTCCACAGTCCCTGATAGCCGCTGCTCAGTTATGTACAGGTTAACCTGCAGGCTTCATGCAGCAGAAATGAAAGCAGCAAACAGACTTCAGGGATTTGATCAATGGGATGAGGTGCTGCTAAACGGCGTCTGTGCGACAGGTTTGCCCGCTGGGGCCAGATATGTCGCTCCCCGTTTTTAATTACATTTCGGTTGTTCCGGTTGAGCTTCATGCTCAATTAATTTCCATTCAGTATTAAATGGTGCGGAGAGGTAGGCAAATAGTTATTAAAAAATGACATTTGATCCGTTTATTGTCTTTGCTGGTCGGCGGCGCTGTGCTCTCATGCCCCTGCCCGCTAGATTCGAAACGCTCAGTTTGAGGCCGGCTAATGAAGGCCGTGGAGGTCAGCGCGGCCGAGACTTTCAGACAAGTTTAGGGCGACTCGCCGTGACGCTTGATTCCCCCCCCCCCCAAACTGTCTGTCCTCTTCAGCTACCTTTGTGCTGACTGTGAGTGCTTGCTTCCTGCAGGTTTGAAAAGGCAACATCAAACCTCAACCTCCCAAAGCCCCCAAGCAAGAGGAGGAAGACGCTGCCAAGATGTTCAGCACCAAAAGGTCAGCACAAAGTCACTTTTGATCTGTTCCAGTATAAATGAAGAAAAAAAGCTTAGTAGAGATTTCATTTTGACAAACAGACATCAGAGATGGACAAAATGTGTAATTAGGTCATTGTACTAAAACACACACACAGTGTTATTGAATTGTTACAGTCACCCTTTAGACATCAGTGGGAATACTTTCCTTCAATCTTTGCTCAAAGTTTTAGCAGCCCTGTCTACACGTCTGTGCATTTTTAATGTGGCTCATGGTCTCATACAGTCTGCATGAATGATTCATCTGTTTGGTTTCTCTGGATGTTGACTGCAAGCTGCAAATGTGCTGCTGATGTTTATGCAACGTGGACTCAAGGTGCTGAAGAATATGCAGGAGATTTCTAAGAAACAGAAGGGTTTTTATGATCAGATGAACCCAAAATAAGAAAAGAAATGATGTGGGGAAAACACAATTTTTCATCTGTACAAAATTCATATTTTTTAGGATGAAAATTTGTTGTTTTTGTTTTTTTCTGTTGGGAATATTTATTGTTTTAAAAGGAGCAGCTACTTTACCTTAAAATGATGTAGAAGTTTCGAATATTTTTCAATATACAATCAGTGACCAGGGATTTTCTGGTATTTTGCAAATGTATCTTCATTATTGCTTTTATAGTAATGAAAGTTATATAATTTGGGAAATATTTCAAAATTCTCCCATTTGGCAATATTCAAAATTTGCAGATTCAGTAAAATTGTCCAGTTTATGGGATCAGAGTATCTCTAAATATAAAATGAAACCAAAATCAATAATGAGTAATTATTTACTCCTTTAGAGAACAGTTTTTCTTCTTCCGCTCTTGCTTACCTTGAATAGATGTTTTTTATGGGGGTCCCCTCTGATAGACTCTAATAAACGCGGTGCTATTGCTGCAGACTGCTTTAATACTTTGGTGTCTGTGAACCTTTATATACTTTTAGAGCTCATGTTTTGTTGTCTAACTTATCATATAACTAATTTAACACTAACACCAAATTTTATCTTTCAAGCAAGTCTAAAGCATCTTTTATTCCTTTTTAGATAAAAATCAGAAAGTAGACAAAGTCTCAATCAATTCAGATCTTCTGTCTAATAGGAACTTAGCGCTGTGGGTATGTGGGGAAATAATGCTGTGTTGCTGTAGTTGCTAATCTTTTAGTCAAGGACTCCCATACGGATTGTTTAAGATGCTTCTGATCAGGCGTTCCCAAACATTTCACCTCCAAAATATAGCACTGTTACAGCCTGACGACCCACTAAAATACAAACTATTGCATTTCATTTTTGAAATAACATTTAATTATTTCATAATTTTTAGTTGATATTGATTTATCTAATAGGAAATGTAGTTTTTGCGCTTTGTCAAATTTCTTGGTATATTTAATAAAATGTTGCTCATAATTTCTAGAATTTTTTTTTTTTTATCATAATTTTTCTATAGATTTTGGATACTTGCGAGCCCCCCCCTCCCAGGAACCCCACACTTACATTGGGAACCCTTTCTATAAGCCATGCTTAGAAATCTTTTTTAAAGAATATCATCTTCCAATTAGGAACGTTACGACTGAATCCAAAGTAGTTGTGTTCTCTCTGACACTATAATAAAGGCTGGAATTTGATTTTCATTTTGTAACCAAAAGTTCTGTAATATTAAGCAACCAAAAAATAACCCCCCAAAAATTCAGAAGTTTTTGCTACATTATATATTTGATTATAAATGGAATCAGCTGAATGGCGCGGGAACTTCCGGTGTAGGTACCAGATCAACTCTGGTGGTCAGATGTGCTCAGGTCCTGCTTCATGTCAGTGACGTTACGCTACATGATTGGCTGAAGGTTTCCACATGATGTCAAAGTGTGAGGATAATCAAGACACTGCTGTTTTCTTTTTGGTTTAATTTTAAATAATAATGAAAATAGCAGACTTATCTTTTTCTGGCATTTTTTTGGTCAAGTTCTTAGCAGATGTTGTAGATTCTGTAGCAGGTGGTTTTACGCATCAATACATCAGTTGGTTTCTGAAAGTTACTAGGTTCTTTAAAATTAATCTGAAAATTAGAAATGTACTGATATTATAATATTTCATTTGGATTTTTGAATACGTGAGTTAGGGTTGTCAAAAGTATCGATACTCAAGAAAGTATTGATACTGAAACGTTGTATCCGGATACAATACTCGTTTTTAAAAGTGTCGATACAGCCATCTAAAGTGCAGAATAGTGGAAAATGCATTTTCTGAACACTGTGTGATTGAATAATTCTGTGCATTTTTCAGTTTCAGACTTTTTTTGTAACAGGTGCAGCTGCTGAGAATTATTTTTGTTTAACCGGTTTGGCTAGCGTCATTGTTATGTGTGCAAAGCATAGCCAAGGAAGAAAAACGTAATTTTAATTTAGTACGTTTTTTTACCCAGCTTGCTTAATATTGTGCACAGCATACCACCTCAAAATATTATACTTATTGTTTTTTTTAGGTATTTCTTGTATTTTTTTTTTAGTAATGAAAATATTTCTGTTGAATTTTAGAGTCTTTGTTTTTATTCTTGTGGTATTGAAAAGGGTTATCGAGTATTGAATATTTCGGTATCGAGTTGAAAAGTTAAGTATCATGACAACCCTAATGTGAGTACTTTAATGAATTAGTACTTTAATACTTTAAGTTGAATAGATTATTGACTGAGTAACTTTTGCCTGTAGTTCAGTAAGATTTAACTATGAGTATTAATACCTTCACTCAAGTACTACAGATGAGTTCTTTGTCCAAGCCCCTAATACACTATAGCATCAGAGCTATAGTGTATTAGGGGGTGTAGGGGTGCTTGTTGCTTTACTTAGGTCACTATTTTAATAATCTAGGCTTGATTTTCAATCATACTTGACTCACAGCCAGATGTAGGGCGATTTTAATTATATTTCAGTTCAGTTACTTATTCACTAAAAATTATCTCCAAGCATTGACGGAGCCAAATCAATCAGATTGATTCAAAGTTTTCTGTCTCAGGAAAAGCAGCTGGTTGCATCGAGTCCTGGACTTTCCCTGCTAATGGGTGAGCTGCAGACAAAAGAAATTCAGGAATCAGATTTTAAACAGTTTTCCTCCTGCTAGTCTGACCTGGTTTGTTTTGTTTCTTTTGGGAAACCCTAAGATTGGCGCTAAGCTCATCTCACTGGGCAATCATGGTCACAAGAAACTCAATGGAGGAGCCAATTCGGTCCCTTTGACAATTAAAATTAACTAAAAGGAAGATGGCTCATACATAAAATTTACTACTTTAGTGACAAAGGGGTTCATATTAATGAACCTAAATCACTCGCTTAAAGACCTTATTATGTTTCACCTCTGAAACAAAATCTCTTGATATTTTCTCTTCCCTACTTTGTAAATGTTAAGCTTCCTTTAGAGGTTTACCTGTAGACCGATCCTGTATTGATTCCTTCTTCTTTTAGAGTTGCACTTTTTAAAGTAACCCACCATGTTTGAGCTGATATCAGCATTAAAACTTTGCTGCTGTGTTTACATTATAGTATTTCCATGGGGAAGGGGAGACTTAAAAGTATAATGATGCGACGTCCCAATGCTGCATCCATTTAGCTGTTTCATGCTGCTGTGTGTAATAATCATCGTCATGATGGGGGGGGGGATTAAACCACGCTGGGCTTCTATCTTTCAGGAGCTGCGTCAGCACAGTCGATGACACAGATATCCTTTGAAGGCCTGTGTTCAGCTGCCATTTTAAAATTCAAATGCTGAAAAGGCTTTTTTTTCTCATCTAGACGGCAGACTTTAAAAATGACACTCACAGAATAATTAAAACTGTTTCTGCAGATCAAATCAAAACATCTTGGGTTTGCAGGTATCGGCTTAAAGAAGAAAGGGACTCTGAGAGGAAAAGTGTTACGGATAAGTTTCTCTGTTTATGGTGACATGCTAAACATTTACCTCTCTTGGATTTTTTTAGATTTTTGTGGCCTCACAGTCTACTGTTAAAATGGATTTCTTAAGTTGCACCTTTTTACTTAGGCTGCGTTCAAACTGCAGGCCTTAATGCTCAATTACGATTATTTTGTGAATGCTGATTTTTATTTTTTTGCGTTGCCTTTAAAATTTCCAAATCTATACGATCTCCTGTGGGAACTGCATCCATGCTAGCCTCGTGTGACCATCCTGATCTCGCGAGCTTTCAAGGTTTCACTCGCAGATGAGTCTGGCTACTTTCCGCTAAAGAAAATTTGGAGCAGTTCACCAAACGAACGTCCAATCAGCGTTGGCTTTGAGGCGGGTTGAGGTGTGACGCAACGAGAAGCGCGACAGTTCAGTCTAAAGAACATGGCAGCTTCAGCCGATGAAACTAGCGTTAGCGTGGCTATCGAGCAAGTTTTATCGGAATTACAGAGTATTTCTTCACTGAAAGAAGAGCAAAACACTGCTCGGGAGGCTTTTCTCAGAGGAAAAGATGTTTTTGCTCTTCTCCAGAATGGTTTCGGCAAGAGTTTGATCTATCAATTGGCTTGTGCCTGGCTTGTGGTTGTGTTTTTGTCGTCGCTCTGTTAGTACGTCATATGCTTCATTGATCTGATTGGTTCATTTGGCCCGTCTATCACCAACATAGGCCAATCAGCTAACCAGTATTTTTGCCCCTTCCCAAAATTACTTCAATGGAAGGTTTCCAGATGGATATGCGGAGCAAATCCAGCAAATCCATCTGGCGGAGTCAGGTTACATCCACGCAGCTTAAGTGTCCCGCAGGAGCAGTAGAGGATGCAATGACGTCACTAGTAGCGAGCGCGTTCGGAGTTTACGGAAGTAAACATGGATGTAGCGCTTGAGCGCATCTAGCGAGATTTTATATCTTTTCCAAAAGGAACCAGTGCATAAACAACGCAATATTTTCGAGAAGATCAAAAAGACTGCTCTCCGAGTTATCGTCCAAAATGGTTGTTTTTACAAATGGTTCAGCATTGCAGGACTGAGTGTAAGGACCTTTGTTGAGTCAGTGTTTTCTTGGGTCATTAAAAATCATTAAAGTTCATTAAATTGTAATTTTTAAATTGAGGCCTTAATTGACATTAAATAACATTAAATGTGATTATTGTGGCATTTAAAATGCCCCCCCCCTAATTGAATTTACATTTATGCACTATTTCCGCACGCCATGTATCACTTTTCTTGGATTTCTCACTTTAGTTGGATATTCACTTTATTTGGATTTAGTTAAACTGTAACTGGAGCCTGTAACAAAAGCAATTTCCCTCTGGGATTATTAAAGTATTTCCGATTCTGATTGTATTGCAATATATTTGCACGGAACTGCATCTAGTTGATGTTCGGAAAATAAGATAGCAGCGGAAAAAAAGCTAGAGAATGCTATCAACATGGCTGCAGCCTGTCGACAATAAAGATGAAGTAGGATTTTGCCGTCTTACTTTTTATAGATTATTTTCTATATATGCCGGGTTCATTTTTTATATATATATATAATATAAAATCTCCTGCATAAATCCTGTGAGGTCAATGAAATCTTCACTAAGAGTGTTGAATCGATAATCCTTGTTTTCACGGACGCAACCACTGAAATCAAACACACCCTTCATCTTGGACTTTATCCTTACTGTTTCCACACCTCACAGAAAGCTGCTAGTAGAAGCTAACTGGCTTAGCCACAGTAGGCTAATTATCATCCCTCCTTTGTTATTGTAACTAGAAACATGAGGCTTTATTAAAGCCCCTCTCACACCTTCACGATTTAGCCAGCGTATGCCTGACGTGAGAAAAATCTGGGAAAAACGCTGGCATTCGTTGGTTAAGTTATGGGTACGTTTTGTATAAGTTATGAACATACTGAAACACGTCGACATACGGCAAGCATGTCATAAGGACGTAAGTCGTGATGTCTAGCTTATCTAAATCCTTTGTGCGTAATTTATCAAGAACTTATCTCCAATGCATATCGAAGCGTGTGGACGGAGCGGAGCGACGCGCAATTCCCACTTCCCGCTCAAAGCTGCGCCAGGACGCTCCGCTCAAAATACGCTCCGCTCTCACCTTCATTTTCCTGCCGCTCTGGCGAAATTGCTCCAAACTCGCTCAAATGTTCAGGATAAGGGATTTTTTAACGTTTTACCTTCATGTAATGATGCCAGGGCCCTGGGATCCTTCGAGTTTGATTTAAAGATGTGACCGATACATGTGTGTTGTGTTATTTAACAGCCAGTTAAATATGGCACTGTTTCTCAGCTGTGAACGTAACGCCTCGCTCCATATATGGTGCCCCGCGATCCCTATTTAATTATATATTTAAAAAATCACACTTAAATCAAATAAATCTATTTTAGAAATTTTATAATCCAACATTTTTAATTGATGTTGTGAGCGTATCGGATCGAAATCCTCGCTCCGGCCTTTGAATTAACCATATTTCTTTCGCTCCAGACTGCATCCCCATCATAGGGTGTGCGGGAAGGTGAGTTCGATGGATCGTCTCTTCGTTCACGCCAGCAGCCACGACCAACAAACTTCCTAGCTGAATCTGCTGCGAATGCAAACCTTCTTTCTTTCATTTTCCTTTTTCTTTATACTATTTTTTTCGGGGTGCAGTAAACAGCAGCTAGGACATTACGGCCATCAAAGACATCTTTTTATGCAGACCGGGCGCCTCCAGGCGCATCGCTGCCTGAGGGGAGAAGCTTTAACTGCTGCTTCATAAGGCCCTGGGAATCATGCTTCTGCATCATTTCATTTTCAATAATGCTACCGTGCCGTGCGTTTTGCATAAGTTAGGCTGTCATTGGACAGAAGTTCTGGACTCGTAATGAATACGCTATGTATACGCCAAAAATTAAAAAAAAACCATAGAACGTTCAGCATATGTCATTATTTTAGGAGATTCAGGGTCGTCAGGCATACGCTGGCTAAATCGGCAAGGTGTGACAGGGCCCTAACTGACAGCAAGAAAAACAACAAAAAGGAAAAATAAATAAAAACGCCATCATGACAGTTATCTTGCTGAAAACCTTTATATGCAAGTAAAGAAAAGAAAACAAAAAAATCAAAAGTTGACTATGCACCTTTAAATCATTGCAGGCAAAGAGTGAAAACCTTGGTAACTGTTTTTTATTTCCCTCTTGCTGTTGATTCATTTGCATTTGCAAATGTGAATAAGGTTATTATGAGTCCCCTTTCGCTTCACATGTCCACAGAACAAGACGCAACCATACTAATGGTGTCAGATTCAACTTAATAATGCAGACCTTGCTATTTTTTTCTTTGTTAAATCTTGATATGGTTACAGGCAATGAATAATGTACACAGTGGAGTGCATATATTTTAAACTGGAGGTAAAGTGTCAGCTGTGAACTGCTACACCCTCCTTACACACTCTGCTTTATCATCGGAAGGGAGCCATAAATTATAGTCTCTGAGGAAAACATCTCAGTGAGAGAATAATCACAGCTGCCTTTTTATCTGTCATTTTGTGAAAAGATTAGTTCACCTCTAGAATGAAGAGCACGCCGCCCTCGCTGCCATTATGTGATACTTTTGTTTAGTTCTTTTGAAGCAGAAAAAAAAAACGCCTTTTGTCTGTTCTTTACAGGTTGGTTCTTCTTCCCTTGCAAGCAGCAAATTTTATATTTCACTTTAGAAACATTTGAAACTAATGATAGTTAATATTGATACTGTTTTCTCTTTTTCTTTCTTTTAAATCCTCAAAAGCATTTTTATATGACAGTGATGAATTCTACCTCAGACACTAAGTCATGATATGGATTGTTACTCTTCTGTACTTTTTAAATTTTTTTTTGCAAAATTAGAAAAAAAATGCAATCCAGGAAATAAACTTAGAGAGAAACATTTATATTTTCTCTTATTCATTTTTTGTATGTGTGTGTGTCTGTGTGTATATATGTGTATGTATATATATATATATATATATATATATATATAATATTCATTTTTCATATTTCAGTTTTTCAAATTGTATTTTTGTCAAACATTTTTTCTACATTCTATTTTTTAGATATTTCTTTACTATTACTCCATTTTAACCTTTGATTTTCACATTGAATTTGACTAATTCTTTTTTCAAACAGCGTTTTTATGATCATATTGCCTTATATGTTCAGAGAAACACAATTGCAAAGGAACACAGACTCGATCTGAAAAACTGAAAAAAAATATATATATTATTTTTTTATCCTTTTTTTTTTTTTCAATAAAGTAAAAATTGAAAAACAAAATGTGAGAAAACAGAAAAGCTCCTCAATATGTTCAACATGTAAATTTAAACATGTTCAAATTCTCATGAGCTGCTCAGTGGCGCAGTGGTTAGCAGAACTAGAACCTCCTTGAGCCTCCAAGAAGGTTCAGGGTTCAAATCCGACCCCAGCCATGCTTTCTGCATGGAGTTTGCATGTTCTCTCTGTGCATGCATGGGTTCTCTCCAGGTACTCTGGCTTCCTCCCACTATCTAAAAACATGACTGTGAGGTTAATTGGCTTCTCTAAATTCTCCTTAGCTGTGAGTGTGTGCGTGAATTTTTTTTGTCCTGTTTGTCTCTGTGTTGCCCTGCGATGGACTGGAGACCTGTCCAGGGTGGACCAGGTGTGACCACCACCCCTCACAACCCTTGGGATAAGCGTGATGGAAAATGGATGGATTGATGTTCAAATTTCGTTTTTTTTGATTTGCAACAAAACTAAATTCACTCCTGCTAATGGAAAACTTTGAGCTCTGTTTCTTTTTATGGGCTTCAACCGCAGTCACATGCGTTCTGAGGCAGGGATCTAAAGCTGCTGTGGATTTTTTATACTTTTGTATAACATAAATAACAGAATACCCAACTGCTGGACAGCCCAGTTCCTAATCCATATGAGTCGAAAGTTAATTTAGAGTCCAGTGATCCATCAGAGAAAGCATCTAAAGCCTGAGTATTGTAGAAGAAAGCTGGGGTTGCCTAAGTCTCTCCGATAATACACTGAACAGTAATAGCATGGCGGCTGTCCTGGTCTAATTTATGCAGTATTAATTTAGTTGTAAGTTCTGGCTATTGTTTTATATAAAAAGTCAGCAATTCTTAAGTTTTAAAATGGAGAAATTAAACATGTTATTCATTCTGCTCTCATTCAAATGCAATTATGCAATTATGACCAGATTGGTCACGAATATTGCAGGAGCAGGATTAAAAAAGCTCTACCCTAGAGCCATTCATTAAGGCACTGATCATTGCTTCACCTAAAACTGGTCCAAAATAAATCTAACAGTTTGATGGCAACACTTCATATAAACAGAGTGCATCTAAAAAAAATAAAATAAAATAAAAAGTCAAATACATTTTTAAAAAAAGCTCAAATGAGCTAAAAAGTAAAGTCTTATTGCTTCCAGCCTCAGTTTGATGAACTACTTTGCCATTTTTCATTGTTCATCCGTTCATACTAACATGTTTGTTGGAGCCTCACTCACAATCCCTCTTCATAAAGATGTTTGTTTATATTGCACATTCTTCATCAACTAAAACTTTTAAACACCACATCATGATAATGGAAAGTAAAAAAGAGATTTTTCTTTTCCAACAAATTGCCACAAAGGGTTGCCGTACGGGGTCACTATTGATTGCTCTGACCTGCTATGATCCTTTGATGGATCACAGCTGTTAGCTGTCTGCTGCATTGGCTTACCAGTAGTGCTTGGTCATATGCACCAAACAATATTTGACATTTTTAATCTTTGTGGCGATATTTTATATATCTCTTTTTTTCTCCTCAAAGTAACAATAAAAGACTCCCCTTTGAATGAAAACATTTTCCCAAATGTGACACGGGATTAAGCAGCTGTAGATGGACATGGGAAAAAGATGAAAAAAATAAAATAATGTAGTAGTTATGATTTGGAGGGGCTGCTTTGGATTCAGAGAGGGAGGAAGGCAGGGAAGCCTGGGAAGATCAGTGAAGACAAAATGAAGACTAGAAACGGGGAACTGGTGAATCTTAAATGTAATTAATAGGCCTGCAACTAACGATTATATTTTAGATTAATCGATTAATAATCAGATGACCAAAGGTTCCTTAAAGGATAATTTTTATGAAATTAAACGAGGTTAAACTAAAACTTTTCCACTTGAGGAGTTCTGGATCAATTTGACTGTATGATCTGGTTGACCTTTCTCTGTAAAGTGCCTTGAGATGACATGTGTTGTGAATTTGGCGCTATATAAATAAACTGAATTGAATTGAATTGAATTGAATTGGATAGAGCATATAGATGGATGAAAAAGTTTTTCTTATCTTAATGAAAAATTTTTACAATTCTTTTTTACAATTTTGGTATAAATGCTGTTCAGGGTGATTGCTCTAATGGCTAAAGACATGTTTTAGAGTTTTTACGCTCCATTTAACAATTGATCGATTAATAAATTAGTTGGCGATTATTTCAGTAATCAATTAATCCCATTATTTGTTTTAGCCCTAGTAATTGTAGTTTAGAGCACCTTGATGTAAATGATAGAGTCTCATCTTATCTCTATTGTGTCAAAAATCCCAATGTTCTTAAAATATGAATATATTTAACCAGGTGATTTCTCCAAGCTCTTTGTAAGGACTGAAAGAGAACTGTCTGCTCTGTCATAAGTAATTTTTTCACTGGTAGCTGTAATTTAGAAGTTTCTAGTTGCAGAAATATCGAATGTCTTTTTAAGAATCGGTGCAAAATAATGTGCACATTCATAGCGCTGTAGTTTGGGTTGTATATTTGCATGGTTTGGCATTACCATCCAAGTCATAACAATATGAAGATATCAGTGTTGGGCACGTTACTTTGAAAAAGTAATTAGTTATAGTTACTAGTTACTTCTCCCAAAAAGTAACTGAGTTACTGAGTTACTCCACAATAAAAGTAACTAGTTACTAGTAAAAGTAACTATTGCGTTACTTTTGCGTTTCTCGCCCCCATAACCCTCACCACCCAGCCTCCACCTTCTCGCCGTGTGTTTCCAAAGCCAGCTGAATAGAGCGGACGACAAAGACAAGAACCTGCAGAGAGTTTAGCATTTATTGCAACTCAATGTAAATGACATCAGGGGGATGTGCAGTTTTTTAACAGGGCATTCAGATCTGGTGAAATTAATAACTGGGGATGTCTAATTCTGAAATCCTGTGTGTTTGGGTTGTTATAGATACTGCAACATCTATCTATCTATCTATCTATCTATCTATCTAGATCTATACTCTGCGTGTGACATAAAATATGGATCTCCATCCCTGCCACAAGGCCATCAAATAATGTTTAAAATAAAAAATACAGTAGGTTGAGAAGGCAGAGTATCCATCCATCCATCCATCCATCCATCCATCCATCCATCCATCCATCCATCCATCCATCCAGATTTCTCCCTTTCATTTGATCGTTCACGCTCTCCATAGTTCTCCTGTGGCGCGAGCACAGGGCGACTGGTGCGCGCCTTTAGCGAGCATGCGCGTTTCCTGTCGCTTGCGCGGTGACTCGTGCCGCCTGCGCTGTGCGGAGATGCAGAGGAAACCGTATCTGATGGGGAAACGCAGCTCGACGTAACACCGGTATTTCCATCAGGAAAACGCTGTTTTGCTGCTGGAGTCATCCTCACTCTCCATCTCTCTGTGTGTGCTGTACGTTAACACCTGCCAGCGGAAACACCCACCTACCCAACTGACAGACGGAATCTCACTATACATCAGCCATTCTCATCCTCCCCTCTCTCATGACAAGGCGCGCACCTCTGGATGACCTAAAAATAATCTTTAATATCTCTTAAACAAAAGTAGCACAAACAATATTTTTTTCTGCACAAATCTGCACTAACGTTGCACTAACCATTCAGTCTATTTGCAGAGTTTTTTGACGTGGGTGGGGTGTCAGCTTCACGCAGCTGCGCACGAGTCCTATCATGAAAAAAGGTTCATTGTGCGACCCGAGTAACGCGCAGTAACGGGGTGTCTGCAATGGTAACTGCGTTATAGTTACAGTCAAAGTAATTAGTTAGATTACTCGTTACTAAAACAAGTTAACGGCATTAGTAACGCCATTACTTTCAATGCCGTTAGTCCCATCACTGGAAGATATAAGGAAAAACATCTTGGTCTTCATACTCTTCAGCTCCCAGTTCATTGGTCCTCGATGAACTTTCATAGCTCTGCTGTTGCTGCAGCTTTGTTGACACTTTTAACACTGATCAGTGTCTCATTGTCATGGTGGTAGCTAAGCTTACACGTTGGAAACTCTATTAATAGAATCTCATGCTCTGCACTGACCCGCTCCCACCTGCATATCCGTCCTTGGCTGTGAGCTGCTGACATCAAGAGGCCTTGCACTTGATTATTTATGAATGCAGAAGGAGAATTGTGTGGGGAGCATAGTGCATGCTGGGATACATTAACCCCCCCCCAGAAAGGTCTGCTGGTCCAATCATGACGTACAGCCTTTCCCCTTAATGTCAGCCCTTTCTGCATAAGTCTCCTTGTTTCAAAGCTTTGATAATTTAAAGATGTACAGCAGTTCAGTTCTGTTCATTTCAGTTCATTTATAGAACGCAAAGCCGCGACATATGTAAACTCACCCACTTAGCTTCATAGTTTTCCATCTGAGGAAACCCAACAGACTGGATCAAGTAGCTGTTTCACAGCTTTCGCTGCGGCTGGATGAGCATCAGACTGTTGCTTGCATACTTGAATCTGTAATTTAATCAGGTTGGACCAGACTTGATTGATTTTGATTGATTTATTTCGATACTAAGTGAACAGCCTGATCTAATTATTCAGCGACTCTTGTGGAAAATGAGACACTCTGTAGCCGGAAGGCGTCGACTGTAATGAAACTGCAACATTTTGGTCATCGTGTTGGTCAGCTTTTTATTCTTTGGCTCCAGCTTTTTATGATTTAAAGATGCTTTTCTTCTGTTCTGTGTGAACACAATTGGTCATCTGCAGGAGGAATGATGTCTTTATCTCACAGAATATGAAATTGAAATTGACAGGATGTTTACTGTTGAAGAAAAGAGTCTTAGGAAACGCTTCTAGTTGCTGATGAAGTGTAAGCTATTCAAAGGAAGCCTTGATTCGATGGAGTCTGATACCAGCAAAACACCCTTTTAATTATTAGTTTGAGGCTCTTATTTTGAAAGAAGAAATCAGCAGATGAGCTGCTGTCTTAATATGGCCACTAATAAAGACTGCAGCCTTTAAAAAGATAATATTTATTTATCTTAAAAAGTCCGGTCAGGACTAAGGAATAATCAGTGGATCATTATCTATACCAGAATAATGCGTTTGCTGTGATTTATTTCATTTAGCGTTACCCCCAGATTCCACATACTCCGTCAGCGCTCCGCCCCGCTCACATACGTCGTGCGGAGCGCTTGTCTTTCATGTAAATCAATGAGAGCTGTTCCACATCCACCGCTACTCCTCCGCACGTCTCCGTCCATGCACGTCTTCTCTGTCCTTCACCGACAAAATACGGAGCCGAGCTATTTTTTGCTCCGGTCCGGCCAGGTCACGACCAGCAATTGCAATCGCACCAAAAAGGAAAAAGAACATCGAGAAATTCCGGTTCGTCAAATTAAAATATAGTAGCAACAGATCGGTGACTAGAAATCATAGCATAATTCTTATATATTCCAAAAAAAAAAATAACACAGTTTATTTAAATGATTGGATGCAAACTATTGGAAGCAGATCTCTCATCTCCATCAAAATATTTATTTTATACCGAGGGACTTAAAGTTTAATGAAATCCATTCAAAAGAAACTTCCTATTGCAGGAATGGATGAAGAGTTTGGGAGTAGAGAACAAACATAGTTCATTAAAAAAAGTTTTGAATGATCCTAGTTATCCCCGTTACAAAAATCTACAACAAAAAAAATATTTGGGCAGAAACTGAACATTATGCTGGATGATGGTGGGATTTTCTTAATACGCCATATTAAATTAAGCATTCACAGGGTTCATACAGGAACGAGGGAACTCGGCAAAAACAACAATATTTTTCATTGCAATCACTGAGTCTGGGAGCAGCCATTTTTGCCCAAATATAGTAACACCTCCCTCCTGCCATCTTCCGGCAGTGATGTCACAGTTCGGTAAGCCTATCGCCATTCTCCCCACTTTACAAGCAAAGTCAATGGAAACTACTAGACACATCTGCAATCAACAACAATTATTGAAGATTTCCAGAGGACTTCACCATTGAAATTCACATGTGCATGGCAGTTGGATGTTGTAGAACATTGTAGAACATTTTTCCCCTTTTCTATTCATGATCCTCCACAGACCGGTTACTGTGGTCCTGGTTGTTGGATTTCCAACTTGAAGAGGGACCAGTGCACTACTGCTTCGCGTAGTCCCTGGTCGTCGCTATCATGGATAATAGCGCATTGTGACAAACACTAGCTACAGCACTGGGACTTGATCAACAGTCGATACCGTAGTTGGCTGTCGTGTTCTTTGACTAACATGGATGTCTCCAGTAAAGCACATTCAGATGAAATCACTCTTATCATTTATTGAAAATTATGTAATAATTTCATACTTAAAGGACTTTCAGAAGTTTGCATTCCGAATATGACCGGACTTTTCCCTTTAAAGGCTAATTACATTTAATTTGAAATCAGTGTAACTGATCACTGTATAGTGATTAGGGCGGACATTCGGACACAGCCCAAGGCTGGGGCCCTATATAGTGGTTATTCCGTTTTAGATGAGTTTCTTGTGAACAGCTAGTGGATGAAAAAGTAGTGGGCTCGAAATTTCCCACAATGCACCTTGAAAAGTAGTGATCATCCATGGTCACTAGACGAGTAGATATAAATTCGGCATGCTTTGCAAGGAATGCTCTCCTCTCAACGCATCATGGGATTTGTTGTCCCAGCAGCCTGTGGTCGCTGTGACAACCAGGCGGAATCACGTGACCAACGAGGAGCAAAAAGTAGTGATCTATAAAATCAAAGTAGTTCCCTATAATGCCCGCTCTATATAGTAATCGAGGGATTTATGTGTTACGGCAGATGCTTGGACACAGCGTTGGTTTGAGGTGTTGCCATGGTAACTGACTCTTTCCACAGAACGGACGCTCATTCTGCGACAGCTTAATGTTATGTTAAGTGAAAGTGTCCCTTAATATAACGTGTCATTTCAGAGTCAGCCATGGCAGTATCTCAGAACCATCAGGGTTTTTAAAGGTTTCCTATAACACTTTTAACGGACATCCTGCAGCCAATCAGAATCGAGTATACACCCAGACTATGGTATATGAATTTAGAATAAGAAATTGAGATTACAGGCACTTTTAATATTTTTAAAACAGAAACAAGAGTTACCCCTGACAAAATGAGGAATCGTTCATCCTGGAGGAAGGGTCCTAAGAGATGAAAAAGCCCACTATAGTGTAAATCGTTTAAAAAAAAAAAAAAAAGTTTGTTAAATTTGCTATGAAAGCACCCAAACACTAGTGCTAACATGTGAGTTATAACTCAGCCCCAGGGAAAAAGTCCTGTCCTTCCATGCTTTGCATAGGATCCTTTTTCTTTGTTCACCTTTTCAAACTGCGGCGGCATTTTGATGAGGCAGCTTCCAGCGTGGCGGATCGCCGGCAGTAATGAAGCCTGAGTGCTGCTAAAGTCTGAGTAATGAGGAGAGGGCTTTCTGCTGACACAGGAAGAGGGAGCTATCAAATGTCAGGGATGGGTTAATTCAACATCTTTAAGGGTCTGTGCAGAGTTAGAGAGGGTCATATGTCACTTAAGGAGCAACATATTTACTTGTCCACAAATATAGTTAATGTCACAAAACGCACACGTGTTCTGACTACAGGTACATAAAATGTACATATTTTGCATAGTTTTGGCTTATTTATTCTTCTGTGTTTTGTGCTTTTGTTTGGAGTCGGTGTACTCCAATTAACCATTGTTGGATTACTAAATTAGCTGACAGTTACTTCAATAATAGATTTTTTATAATTAATCTGATTAGTTGTTTCAGCCCTAAATGCATTTCCAGGATAACTAAATACCAATAAGCAGATTATAAACCTTGTTTCAAGCTGTTTTATGTTTTAAACTGTTTAACGAATGTCAAATAATTATAAATTTTAATGATCCTCAAAGTTGGAGATGATTCATGTTTTTATGGGGTTTTCCACATAAATTGTGCTTCTAAACCGCCTATAAGGGAATGCTTTGTTAAGGAGATACAAGCTTAAACTTTGGCCCATTTTTTCAGCTGTAGTTCTAAACTGTCCCCTCATTAAGAGGGTCTTCTTGATTGTATGTATAAAACAAGAAAAAAAACCCACACATTTAAATATTCTGCAGTTTCCCTAATGTTAGCCTCTTATGCTCATGGTGATCAGCTGATTGGTTAGGGAGGAACTTTTTAGCCTAGTCGGTATCATAAGAAGGCAGTGGATGCTGTTTTGCAGCTACTTTCAACTAAATGAGCCTCCAGGGAGTATGTTTATGCACCTTCCTCCCTAAGCATCAATCTCCCCCTTCTGTAACACATAAATCAAATAAAAGGGCCCTTGATGGTGATCAACATCTGAGAGCAGCCATCGGATAGTTAATTACACTTAATGAGGGTCATCGTTTGTGGAGATGTTCTAAATTTTGCCAGAATTAGCCTTTTAAAGTGGCATAGAGTGTTTTCTAGGCCGAATAGGAGCTTGCTTTAATTAAAAACAGTTTAACGGGTGACTGTATGTAAATACAGTGAGCAAAATCAGCATTTGGTTTCATACTTTAAATGCCTCAGATATTAAACAAATATAAAGGGTTAAGGCTCCAATGTCTACTAGGGTATGATAACTACACAGCTAAGATCTACTGTCAATATATCATTTAGTGTAAACATTAACTTCTGCAAAGAGACAACAAAATTTGTGCTTTTTGAATTTTGAACAGACAATACGATGTTATCTGCATGGGATATTCCAAATTCAAGCCCAACGTCTGTCTATGGGCCCCTTGTTGTCAGCAAGTTATTTACCAAAAATAGGTTTTGAAGAGGGGGTAGCTGGAAGAGCAGCATCATTTGAGGCTAGTTATTAAAATTAGAGTTCAGTTGGATTGTGGTGCATAAAAGATACTTGGCAGCATCAAGCTTTGGGAGAACTTCTACAGTATTTAACAGTGTGACAGCATGTTTTTCCTTGGCTAATTGTGAGATGAAATATTTTAAATGTGCCTTTTTTCTTCCTAAACAGGAGTGATTGTAGACAAGTCTTGTTCCAGGCTCTATGCTGGAATGTTTGAGGTAGGGGTGACAGAAAGCAGTTGCCTCCTTACTCTAGACAAGGATGAAGGGAGCGTCACAAGCAAGGGCGTAGGTTTCATTTGAACTTTGGTGGGGACACTATTGGTCTGATGTCATTGGTCCGACGCAAAAATATGCATGCTCGTTTTTTATGCTTTATGTAAAAATCTTGGTTTTTGTTTAAAGAGAAAAGCAGCATTTTTTGATACATTTGTACAAATCGTATAAGAACTACACACACTAGATTGACTGTTGATAGACTGTTTATCAATGTTTGAAGCATCACCGGCTCTGACGAATGTGGAACAGGACTTTTTTACACTTTGAAAATGTTTGCATTTGAAATGACCAGTGACCAAGACAGAAGGTAAATCTGTGCCTGTTTAACAAAATATAGTCTAAATATGTCTGTTATATCTGGATTTATCCCGTTTTTTTCTTTTGAAGATATACAATTGTGCAGAGGTAAACAGAGGTAAAACCCACTCTTATTTTTTGAATATTCGCTGTGTATCATGAAAAAAAACAAAATAATAGATTCAAGGGACGCCAAATAAATTTATTGTATTCACATGAGCACTGGAACTGACACTGAGCATTTAAAATATTAATTTCACTCTACCAGTCATCTAGGCTGTAGTTACTCTATTTAACCCATATCATGTATTTTATCTTGGGCTGAAACAATTCATCGGAATAATCAATTATTGAAATGTCAACAAATTTAGTAATTGATTAATCCTTAACTGGAGTATAGAGACTCTAAAGCATGTCTTTAGCTCACAGAGCAACCCACTTACAACAGGAATTATACCAAAATTGTAAAAAAAATATATAAACATTTTGCATTTTAGATCCAAAATGTTTTCGTCTCTCAATATTCTCCATCCAGAACTCCTCTACTGCTGCAACAAAGCTGTATTACAAATTATAAACACATTTTTCACATCTAATTGTTGGTAGAGACAAGTGGGTCGGTCCAAAATTTTGGCAGAGACGTGTCCCTATGCAAACCTACGCCCATGGTCACAAGCTCACACAGCCTCCCTCATGCTCTAAACAGAAGACACCTGTTCTAAAATGTTTATATGGCCAGTGAAAGATACACTATATTGCCAAAAGTATTTGCTCACCTGCCTTGACTCACATATGAGCTTAAGTGACATCCCGTTCCTAATCCATAGGGTTCAATATGACGTCGGTCCACCCTTTGCAGCTAGAACAGCTTCAACTCTTCTGGGAAGGCTGTCCACAAGGTTTAGGAGTGTGTTTATGGGAATTTTTGACCATTCTTCCAGAAGCGCATTTGTGAGGTCGCACACTGATGTTGGACGAGAAGGCCTGGCTCTCAGTCTCCGCTCTAATTCATCCCAAAGGTGTTCTATCGGGTTGAGGTCAGGACTCTGTGCAGGCCAGTCAAGTTCATCCACACCAGACTCTGTCATCCATGTCTTTATGGACCTTGCTTTGTGCACTGGTGCACAGTCATGTTGGAAGAGGAAGGGGCCAGCTCCAAACTGTTCCCACAAAGTTGGGAGCATGGAATTGTCCAAAATGTCTTGGTATGCTGAAGCATTCAGAGTTCCTTTCACTGGAACTAAGGGGCCAAGCCCAGCTCCTGAAAAACAACCCCACACCATAATCCCCCCTCCACCAAACTTTACACTTGGCACAATGCAGTCAGACAAGTACCGTTCTCCTGGCAACCGCCAAACCCAGACCCGTCCATCAGATTGCCAGATGGAGAAGCGCGATTCGTCACTCCAGAGAACGCGTCTCCACTGCTCTAGAGTCCAGTGGCGGCGTGCTTTACACCACCGCATCCGACGCTTTGCATTGCACTTGGTTATGTATGGCTTGGATGCAGCTGCTCGACCATGGAAACCCATTCCATGAAGCTCTCTGCGCACTGTTCTTGAGCTAATCTGAAGGCCACATGAAGTTTGGAGGTCTGTAGTGATTGACTCTGCAGAAAGTTGGCGACCTCTTCGCACTATGCGCTTCAGCATCCGCTGACCCCGCTCCGTCAGTTTACGTGGCCTACCACTTCGTGGCTGAGTTGCTGTCGTTCCCAAACACTTCCATTTTCTTATAATACAGCTGACAGTTGACTGTGGAATATTTAGGAGCGAGGAAATTTCACGACTGGATTTGTTGCACAGGTGGCATCCTATCACAGTTCCACGCTGGAATTCACTGAGCTCCTGAGAGCGACCCATTCTTTCACAAATGTTTGTAAAAACAGTCTGCATGCCTAGGTGCTTGAATTTATACACCTGTGGCCATGGAAGTGATTGGAACACCTGATTCCAATAATTTGGATGGGTGAGCAAATACTTTTGGCAATATAGTGTATATTAACCTTACTGGGAATGTCCTTGATGAATTGAAGTTGTTTTCCTCCAAATGTTTGTGTGTTAGGAAGTTTTTCGCATGCAGGGGTCGGTTGGTTCCCCTGGGAGGGCGTGTGTGTATTGGGAGTTGTTGTATAAATGTATGCACTGAGCTTGTCCCAGTCACAACTTTTTCCTCTCCGCCTGCAGACGTAAAATAAATCTGCGTTTTTGCAAGAATTGCCTCTTCCTCAGCTTTCAAACTTCCAAACGGCAACAGAAAGCAGAGGTAGTGAGAAAGTAAATGGTTCACATGTCAGTTGGAATGGTTTTAGATCAACACATATTCATGAATTAGAATGCCCTAGTCAAAGTTAGGGGTGTAAATAACAATCGTTTTGTATCGATGCATTGATCCAACAGCCGACAATCCGATGCATCGATACGCAAGAGAATCGATTAATGTTTTTTTTTCCTCCGGTCTATTTTTATCCATTTTTCTCCTGGGTGTAATTCTCCCTCCCGTGCTGCGGTGGCGCTAAACCTATTTTCCCTCCTACCGCGCTTCCTGGTTATACTCTTACAGCAGTGTGTTGCAGTAAGCTTGACACACACATTTTTTATTTATGCTCAATATTTAAGTGTAGTCTGTGCCACACGCTGTGGGTCTAGATGCGGCCGAGGCGGTGAGGAAGTGGGGGCGAGTTTAGTCCGACGACGGAGGGACATGAGGGCCAGAAAGAGCAGAGATCCAGGTGGAAAAAGGGTCCCAGCGTTCTCGCGCACCTCGATTTTCTAGCGGGTCAAACTTCACGAGTTGTTTTCTGCAATTTTGGTCTTAAAAACAAAACAAACCGGCCTCCTGTCTGCGGTCAGCTACAATTTGGGAGAGGTGCAGCGGAGCATCTGTAGAGGGCGGGGACATCTGGAGCCGAGGTATTGAATTGCACTCATTGCACTGATTATGTGCAGTATTTTCTGATGCAAGGCCTTGCAGAATCTATAATGCAGGGGTATTATTATTTCAGTAAATGAGGTTTTAATAGGAATAGGTTGATAATGGTATAGGTGCATAATGATATTAAAGCTTTCATTGATTTATTTCAAATTTGAAATAAATCTAAATTGTCTAGCCTGTAAGAAAAAAAATAAAATAAAAAAAAATTATTGAATCGAATCGTATCGTGGTGTATTGTTGAGTATCGAAAATAATCGAATCGTTGGGTCAGGAAATACTGAATTGAATTGCCATGATGGGTCTGATTTACACCCCTAGTAAAAGTCGAGGCGAGGTCCAATACTGGAGTCCCAGAGCGACATCATTTTTACAGTCACTGCTTAAAGTCCAAAGTTTGTTAATTGGTCCAACGTTCTTAGTTTCTTTTTTTAAATGATTTTATTTCACCATTAAGGTAATTCTGTTTTAATTTACAAAATATCAACCTTTTTTGGTAAATGACCCTTGGCTACTGTTTGTAGAGACAGTCTTTATACTTTTGTTTTAAGCGTCAGTATTTTTTGCCAATTTAGTTCTGAAACGTGCAGCAAAAAGTTCAAACTAAACCTAATATCAGTATGTTTAATGTCTAAGCTTAATGTAATACGTTTGGTTTATTCTCTCCCTCCCCTGAGGGCTAAAGCTAATATTTCATTCACCTCCCAAAGGGCCAAAAAGCAGCTACAGTGTGGAGGAAAAACTCCCCTTTTTAACATGAAGAAAGGCACAGTGTGAGTGGCCTCCTTCCGATGCTAAATGGGGCTTCAAATTGAGAGAAACAGACATTCAAAAATAACATAGACGCACTGAGCTATAAATACTTTCTGTTAGAGAAAGGTAATGGTAAACTTACTCCACAGGTGACTCTGTCTGGGAAAGAACCATTTAGGCAGACAAGCTCTGAGGAGGTTTTTAAAGTAAATCACAGAAGTTCAGCCCAAAGCTATGTCAAGAAGAGAAAAATAGGCCTAACTCCATCATTTATAATCATGGGTGTTGACGGAAGTAGACCAGCTGATGTTTCCCTCCAGGATCACAAACAGAACCAGACCCAATAAAGCTTCTTTGAAAAAGCAGAGAGAAGAAACATTTAGAGGTTTAACTAACAAATACTGAAGAATTTGAGAATAGAGATAGAATAAAGCAGTATGTAAAGGAGTCCCCATGTCCTCCTGCAGCCTAGGTCGATAGCAGCATAACTGTAGTGATAACTCATATGTATTGCTTGTAATTTGTCTATAACAGGATATATAGCAATTAAAAATGAGTTTCTTATAAATCACTGGATTGCTGTAACAAAGGAGGATGCTAGAGATGGAGCAAGAGACTCAATCGTCCTAATGGCCACTAAAGGAAACTTCAAAAAGATCCAGAACAATTAGAGCTTATACATCACCCCAGATCCCATCCGTATTTCTTTTTTCTTTTGGTCAAACACATTCTAACAAATTTCAATCAGCATTCCCTGTCACTGATTAAAGGTATACTATGCAATCGGTGTTGATTTTCCAGCGAGGCTCCCCCCAGAGGGCGAAAGTAAAAGTGCACTGTCGTAAATATGCTCAGCTGTTCTCCTGGTTTCTCTGTCAAGCCAGGCGTGGTTGTTTTGAGCTTAGCAGACAGGCGAACGCAACGAATCACCACGTCTACTGCAGTAAGTGACTATTTTGTTCCAATTTTCGAGTTTGAAAATTTAGCATGTTTTCATACATTATTTGTTATGCATGTGTCTAAATAACAAAGATTGTAGTTAGCCAAGTTGGAGTTTCCCATACATTTATGCCCGATGTTCACCCGTGTACGACTCCTCTCTCTGTCCGGAGCCCTTTTCCTCTTTCTTGCCTGCTCCGACATGGGCTTTCGCTGTTTTCTCGCTGGTTCGGCCATGATAACTGCACAAATATCGCCACTGCGCTAGCAACCAGCATGCCTTTCACTGGGGGCGTGTAGCAGTTCTCGCCGTAAAGCAAGACCGACACTCGAGACTTCTGAGCCTGTGGGTGCGGGCCGAGGGCTCCTGCAATTACAAGTACGGTATTTCCCCTAAAGACCACCAGGGCGGCCGAGAAAACCTTTGTTCGACCTGAAATGTCTCATTTAATCACCCAAAACGTTATGGAATACATTAATTAACTGAAAAATGTTGCGTAGTATGCCTTTAAGGAAATTATATACCGGGGAATAGAGGTTAAAGCCCAAGACTCCTTTTCAACCTTTTTTTTTTTTTCAGATCTCAAGATTAAAGGGGAAACATATAAAAGCTTATTATTTCACACCATCTAAAGTAATGTTGTTGTTGTTTTCTACAAGGCACATGGTGTTTTTCGTTCCATCACCACCTCCTCAGTTTTCCACTCCAACACTTGCCAGTCATTTTGATGTTTGTTGTCAGCCTTTAGCTAGAGGCGACAAACCTTCTAGAAGAGGAAAAAAAACAAAACAAAGGAACAGCAAAATGTTGCTTCGTTCTTCAGAAGTTGCTTTGACCTTTAGGCTCTTCACAAAACACATGGCATCAGTAAACAGACAGTTATTCACGTTGTTTAATATAAATCAAAAGCACAAAGTTATTGAACTTGAGAAGAATTGGTTCACGTTGTAATTGAAGGAGGAAGCGGCCGTAGGTCCCAGCGGGAGCTTTAATCAGAGGGAATGTATTGTCACTCGTATCAAATCTATGTCCAGAGGTTGAATGTCAGCCAGTGACTCAGGTGAAAGTGAGCCTATTGGCAGCAGATGCAGGATAATGAAAGTTTGATGCAGCTTTATTTAGAACTATATTTTACAGGATTACGTTTCGAGCTCCGTTTCCACTTCAAAGGTGAGCTTTCACCACTGCTGGGGGTTGTGTCACTATACTCCTCATAATGGGAAGGCTTCTCAAAATCTGGGGCTAATGGTACTTGGGTTTTCTTTGCCTATTTCAGTCATGCAGCAGCATTCTCCATCTTTATGCTTTGAAGCCGTTTTGCTTGGTTAATCCATGTTGCAAGAATTGCAGGAGGTGTGTTTGTCGCACTCTGTGAGACCAGATTAGCTTTTTATTCACTTGTGGCCCGATAGAAATGAGAGAGAGGGACTGGTGGGCAGAAGAGATGTTGAACTTGCTCTCTTTATTTAAAGGAAAGGGTCTCTTATGCTTATTTAAAGAGGTGTGGTTCTATTCCAGGACAAGTAGAGGAAGAGGACTTTGCACGAAATCACTGTTAAATATTTATGCTATGCTGGTCCCTGCAGGCCAAAGTGTTATTCTGTGGATGGGGAAAAATCGGCAGAGCTTGTACAGATGATGACAGAGATTGTACCAAGCCTTTTGTTCTGACTGGAAACTTTATGACCAACTTTATGACTAAATGACCAATTCAGAACTTTATATTCGGGATTAGTCGATTCAGAGTCCTGGCTTGGAGTTGATCACCAAAGAAGAAAGTTAATAACAGTGGGAAAATGCAGAAAGCTGGTCAATAATTATAGGAAAAGGCTTGATTGCTTTTCATTCAAGAGGATACAAGAGTTTTTTAATTTTTATATAATATGTAATGAATGCGACCTCTTGTTTGTTTTAATACATGCGCTTGAAAATGACATGCCCAGAATGGATTAGATAAATCTTAGAAGCTACAAGATTTATTTGAATATTTATGGTACAAAAAAGAAAGAAACTTTGCAGCAAATACTACAGATATCTAAAACTCAAACACATATTTTCTTAATGTGCATGTAGTGACGTTTACTTTCAGGTGTTTTAAATAAACTACTCACATTAGTATTTTTTACTGACTCGACTCTCCGTCACTCCCAGTCATCCGGCCTTCCTCTCCTTGAACCTCCTGCATGTTGAAACCTGCCAGGTTGAGCAGCTGCTGCCACTGGGAGATCACTGACCTGGACTGAAGACATAAGATCTAAATCTTTATTTATTACACTGGAACACCAGCACATTTCAATGTCATCTTAAAAGCAGACGCTGCTCAGCTGAAGGAAGCAACAAGGACACAAACAGCATCATCACAGCCCAGTGTCCTTCCTCCTGGAAGCAAAAGACAGTTTTTTTAATTTTTTTAAAGATGCATACTTGAAGAGGCATTTGTAATCTTTGCAGCAGTTCCTTTCCTCTTTATTTTAAAGATTGAATATGTTGTTATGTCATGCAAGCAGACTAAACAAGTAGGGGCTAGTCAGCAGCTGCAGACGGAGCATCTCTAGGTGTTCAGATATGTTTGTTAAAGCCAGACCATCGGCTCTGATAAAGCTGGAGGTAAAAAGAAAGGAGAAACGAATGCCAGCGGTTCCAAGGTGTGCCGCCTCAGATGCTACGCAGCTTTTATCCCCTGGGCTTAGATTATTTCATTTCTTATTTAAAGATGAATTAAGAATAAATAAATACATAAAGGAAGAGAAAGGAAATCATGGCAAAAAATGTCTTCCATTTAGCGGTCAGATATGCAGCGGGTACTGCCCGCTTCCTCAGCCTTGGGATCTAACTCAATTTGCAGACTGCTGTGACATTTTTGTGATCACAGATTTATTGTCACAGAGCGTAAGCTTTTCCCCTCTCTTTTTTAGGGGGATGAATGCACCATGAACAAACCCGTATTTGGCAGGGAGCATTAAAACATGACAATGATCATTTGTTTTTCCTGCCTTTTTCTATTGACTCAACTGACAGATGAGAAATTAAAAAAACAAAAATAAAGATGAGACGGTTTAAAAGGGATTCGAACCAACTGGGTCAGACTGACGACTTTATCTACATGCGGTCCTGGTGAGTAAAGCAGAATATAAATGAAGCTTAAAGATGGGAACTAATTTTAGGCTGTTAATGCGATTAGATGTAGAGTCTATGCTGGGGTGAGTATCTCTTTAAATGGCTCTGGATTTAAAGGTGTGTGTGTGAGAGGCATAAAGAGTCTGGGGGGGGGCTTCAGACAGCTCTTCATTTGTAAAAGCTTCGACTTTTACTGCACACCGGACTAACCCACAATGGCACTTATTTCAATTTATGGCTTTACGATAGATGGCCCAGTAAATTTTCAATGAAATTACTCAAGCTGATTTTTATTTTATTTTATTTTATTAAAGAAAACACACACTAATGCATGTATGTGACTGTCAGGAGCCACGTTTAGGGAGTGATTCTAGAAACTCCACATACAAAACCCAATGGGTTGTAAAATAAAAACGAGTGTGTTTACCATGAAGCTGATGGATTGTTTGCTCTTCAGCTGATTCTGTTAGTCGACGGAAGCAAAGTCAGAGAGGACGTCTCATATGCCCCCCAACTTTTTATTTTTATTCAGTCACAGTTAAAATTTATGCAATCTTAAAAATTTAATATAAAACAATAATGTGAGTGGATGCTAAGTTACCAACTGGAGACCTTTTTTAAATAGTGAGGATGGTGTGGCGGACCACTAGGGGGCTCCACTCTCACTCAGTGGAGAGGTTGCAGTTAAGTTTGTTCGGATGTGTGTATATATATATATGGATTTTCTGTACTCTCTCAATTGGAGTAGAGTAATAACTGTTTAAACCTGCCTGCTTTGTGTCGTCATCTTCACTCCTCCACAATAGGACCTTTTTGTATCAAGTGTGACCAGTTGAGCCATTTTTGAGTTTAAACTACCTACTTGAAGTCACACAGCCTCATCTCATGGAGATTCTCTTTCTTCGTTGACTAGGTCACCATAAATAATAGTGTTGCACGGATGCCATTACCTATACCTGGTTGTGCAGTATCGGCTTATACCGATACTATACCAATACCATCTGTCTGAAATTGATGTGTGTATATGAAGAACTGCATACTACTTGGATGTAAAATAATTGCCATCATGGCTTTTGGCAAGCTGCTGCCTACCTTTGTGAAGCAGGAAAAAGACTAATACAAAGTAGGGCTGGGCGATAATTCAATAACGATATATATCGATCAATAGACGTGTGGCGCAATAGAAAAAAAGAGAGTTGATAAAAGTTCGATAAAAAAGAAACGCAGTTTTCCTTCCTTCTCATTGTAGCCTAGCATGTAGGTTTATGCTAGTCACTGCTTCCTCCCAACCAATCACAATCGCGGACCCAGGCACGCCGTCACCAAGCGCCGCCCTCTCAAACCACAACACAGAGCACATGAAGATGTCGCAGCAAGGAGATGCAGAGGAAATTGTTCCAAAGAAGGGTTTTTGTAGTTTTGCCTTCCAAAAGTTTTCTCTTTAATATCATTATTTAATAGAATATCCTCAAAAAACAAAACAAGGAAAAACAAAAAAAACCTTGTGGATCATTGAGATGTATTTTGGGAATGTGAGACAGAGCTTAAGCTTGATCAGAATACCTGAAATAGTAGATCCTCCTTCCTGTATCTAGCTGTTATCCCTTCACCTTTTATAGGTAAGAAACTATCCAGGGTAGGAAAGGAGCTTCAGACCGAACCCAGACAGCCTTCAGCCTAATAGACGTCAACATGCAGCTCATGCTCACAGGAATGAAGCTGGTCAAATTGGGACTGCAGCTTCCAAGGAAGTGAACTGTTGCTTTCCTTTTTGGAAATGCGTAAAGACATTTGCATGCATCACCTGTCACAAAATGTTTTTTCTGTTAAATTCTGTAAAGTGGACTGCCTATATGTTATTATGCAAAGGATTGTGGGCAGCAGTATAGCTACTAGCCACTGCTAAGGAAGTTAGACGGTCCCTATAGTAACTGCTTCCTGGTTCTTGCTCCTATATAATTGAGAGCACTATTACACTGGTACTGTTGCATAGGTTTCCTTACCGCTTTGAGGTATTTAGATTAAGCCTTTGTGTTGTTTTTATGACCGGACGGCAGCTTCTCTAAATATACGCTCTGTTTGAATTTATGGACTGCTTCCTCTGAAGGCCAGATTCGTCGTCATAGCGTGGTACCGAGGTCTAGACGGATTCCAACACTCCTCGTTATGCGGCCTACAAATGCATCCTTCTTTTTGCCCAAATTGAAAGACGGGTCCGATGTATCCTCTCTATCCTTGGTTATCCCAGGATTCATTGCGAGACCAAGCAAGCCGGCTGCTCCGTGATCAGAGAAAATGTTACTTAGCGCCAAATGGTGGTGAATATTGGAAGTTCAGTTTAATATAATCCAAGTATGTGAATAGCTCGTCTGAAAATAATGAAAATAGTTGTTTTAATGGTTATTGAGGCAGATATGTGGCGGTAATGTTTGGTTTATCTAAATGTTTTTATCTGTTACTGTGTAAATGGGTTTGGCTGTAATTTAAGGAAATATTCTAATATATCTGCAGTGTGGGGACTATAAATTTGATAGGATTTTTATTGTTTTATTGCCATTTTCCACAATTAGCTTAACTAAGTTTTTGTTTTTGTTTTTTGTTGAATATAATATATTTTGCAGATAAATTTTTTATAGATACATTGTTTAGGTTTACTTATATCTTTCTACCCCTTCATTAGTGAGCTCAACATTGCTTTAGATGTTTCTCTTGGTTCTCATTTTTTTCACTTCCTGGATAAATCGTCAATGAACTCTTGGAGTAGTTTTGGTAGACCGGTCACCCATAGGAAGGTTTGTTCCACAGTTTCCCCCCATTTCAGATTAGTCTAAAGTTTAATCCCAAATTATTATTAACAATAATGGTAAAAATCCTTTAGTAAACCTTTGTCTTAGTATTAGATGTCAGTAACTTAGTTTCTCATCTGTTTGTAACTTTCCTTAGATTGAAGCCATGGCAACTGTCCTGTCAGATGAGCATACCCCATCAGACCAGACCAGCATACCTATAGCCAATACGCATGCGCAAGATGTCAGATTTGCATCTGTCCCTTTAGTTTATTCCTTTAGTTTTGTACGAAAAACAGACTTTAAACTACCTCAATGGGTGTGTATCACTTTAGTCATGTAAAAATCAATCTAAGGTCAAAAAACACCAAAAAGTAAGTCATAAAAATGTTTTTGACGTAGTTTAAAGTTTATTTTTAGTACAAAGCTAAAGGGATAAACTAAAGGGATATACGGGTATTGACTATGGGTATGCTGATCTGACAGAACATCGGTTTTGGGTGGCTCTTTTTCTTTAAACAAAATAATCATCTTAAATCTGCTTTCTGTATTTACTAAATAACAAAGAAAAATAATAATAATAATTTGTAAATACTTTTTAAAGACCTACACAATTTAAGCATGGATGATGATATAAAAAAAGTGACTTCTTGTATAATTCACTTCAGAGTTCACAAGCAGGTTGTGTTGTGAACAACTCTCTAGTGCTCATCAGCCTCCTACACAAAGCCAACTGCTTGTTCCACTTCCCTCCTCTTTCCTCGTCTGCAGTGCAGCCTTTGGTTAATCTTTTTTCCCTCTCATGATGTCTCCATCTTCCACCCTAATGTACTACAGCTGAAGTGGCCTGGAGGGGAATGACGTGTAATGGATAAAGTACTCCAGTTAGGCTAGAATATGAAGACTGGACCGTTCTGCTTTATGCCTTTATTTGGTGTTCAGACAAATGCTGTAAGTGGTTAAACTTGCAGATCAACTGTGGCGATCTAGATGATTATATCTATAGGGAGCTGCCATGTCTAGAATATGTATCAGGCTCCAGTGTTCCAGTCAATGTCCAGCAGTGAGTAAAAGTAAGGGGTTAGGGCAGGGGGGTTCAATATTTTCCAGGCCAAGGGCCCCCAAACTGATGGCGAGATGAAGCGGGGACCCCTAATTATATATATTTTATGAAATTGTTTAATATCAAACTTGTCCAATAGTCACTCTATTACAGATGTAGTAATGTAACCAAAGTAATTTCTCCCTGGGATTATTAAAGTTATTCTGATTCCTGGTTGATGGGACAGGTGTTGTAAATGAAACGGTGCCCAGCTTGAAAGAGCTTCTGTATGTCGCTGAATGTGTGCATTGATATAGAATATGGTATTCATGTTAATGTGTATTTAAAGTCAATGCACTGTGACTAATTTGGGGTCCAGTGACTTATACAGGGCTGCCATTAATAAGAGAGCAGCAACCAATGTCTTCAGAGGTATGTGGACGCTTGGACTGAGGACACGCGGCTTTTTAACTGTATTTCATCTCAATTATGCATCACTTTTGGTTTGTTTGTGTATTAAAGTGCATCTAGCAGAGAGGACTAATCCTGCCAATGTTATGAGACCCATAGGCTGCGG
Source organism: Cyprinodon diabolis (assembly GCA_030533445.1). Classification (NCBI taxonomy): domain Eukaryota; kingdom Metazoa; phylum Chordata; class Actinopteri; order Cyprinodontiformes; family Cyprinodontidae; genus Cyprinodon; species Cyprinodon diabolis. Next base: position 7,968,111 of record CM060064.1, on the reverse strand, counting down.
CTTTAGATAACCTTTGGTATCCGGACTCGAGAAAAAACGTCTTTTTAGATATGTGGTCCAACTTACTGCTGATTTGATGTATTTTTAGGGACAGTTGTAACACCTGAGGGCTGAGAAATGATTACAGTTTGGGAATCAGAGGCCTTTTTTCAGCCCTGTTTGTTTTGTTAAATATTTGTTATATTGTTTGTTATTCAAAGCTGTTAATTATCTGGCAGATCCCTGAGGTTTTTGTCTTGGTTCTTAAATGTAAAACATTTGTAAAGATAAACATTGCGATAAAAGTGATTTTTCTTTCATGGAACCCACTCTGAAACCAGCTTTATTTCGATTTTTGGTATATATATATATATATATATATATATATATATATATATATATATATACACTATATTGCCAAAAGTATTTGCTCACCTGCCTTGACTCACATATGAGCTTAAGTGACATCCCGTTCCTAATCCATAGGGTTCAATATGACGTCGGTCCACCCTTTGCAGCTAGAACAGCTTCAACTCTTCTGGGAAGGCTGTCCACAAGGTTTAGGAGTGTGTTTATGGGAATTTTTGACCATTCTTCCAGAAGCGCATTTGTGAGGTCGCACACTGATGTTGGACGAGAAGGCCTGGCTCTCAGTCTCCGCTCTAATTCATCCCAAAGGTGTTCTATCGGGTTGAGGTCAGGACTCTGTGCAGGCCAGTCAAGTTCATCCACACCAGACTCTGTCATCCATGTCTTTATGGACCTTGCTTTGTGCACTGGTGCACAGTCATGTTGGAAGAGGAAGGGGCCAGCTCCAAACTGTTCCCACAAAGTTGGGAGCATGGAATTGTCCAAAATGTCTTGGTATGCTGAAGCATTCAGAGTTCCTTTCACTGGAACTAAGGGGCCAAGCCCAGCTCCTGAAAAACAACCCCACACCATAATCCCCCCTCCACCAAACTTTACACTTGGCACAATGCAGTCAGACAAGTACCGTTCTCCTGGCAACCGCCAAACCCAGACCCGTCCATCAGATTGCCAGATGGAGAAGTGCGATTCGTCACTCCAGAGAACGCGTCTCCACTGCTCTAGAGTCCAGTGGCGGCGTGCTTTACACCACCGCATCCGACGCTTTGCATTGCACTTGGTTATGTATGGCTTGGATGCAGCTGCTCGACCATGGAAACCCATTCCATGAAGCTCTCTGCGCACTGTTCTTGAGCTAATCTGAAGGCCACATGAAGTTTGGAGGTCTGTAGTGATTGACTCTGCAGAAAGTTGGCGACCTCTTCGCACTATGCGCTTCAGCATCCGCTGACCCCGCTCCGTCAGTTTACGTGGCCTACCACTTCGTGGCTGAGTTGCTGTCGTTCCCAAACACTTCCATTTTCTTATAATACAGCTGACAGTTGACTGTGGAATATTTAGGAGCGAGGAAATTTCACGACTGGATTTGTTGCACAGGTGGCATCCTATCACAGTTCCACGCTGGAATTCACTGAGCTCCTGAGAGCGACCCATTCTTTCACAAATGTTTGTAAAAACAGTCTGCATGCCTAGGTGCTTGAATTTATACACCTGTGGCCATGGAAGTGATTGGAACACTTGATTCCAATAATTTGGATGGGTGAGCAAATACTTTTGGCAATATAGTGTATATATATATATATATATATATATATATATATATATATATATATATATATATATATAACATCCTTTGTGTGTGCGCAACATGCTTTGTGTGTGCGCTACATGTTTTTTTTTGTATGCGCTACATGTTTTTTTTTGTATGCAACATTTTGGCAGATATTTCACTCCATAGACAACATCTGGATTTGTTTTAATTCCTACTGTAGAAACACTCCATGCTTATAAAAACTGGACATTTCATATGCATGGAGTGGTGTCTTAGCGGTTAGGGCATTGCGCTTAGAATCCAGAGGTTCTGAGTTCGAGCCCTACTCCCGCAGACAGGCACTCTGTGTCCCTGAGCAAAGCCCCCTTAATCCCACACTGCTCTCCGGGTGCTGCACAATAGCAGTCCGCTGCCCCCCACTGGGTTAAATGCAGAGATTTCATTCCGTTGCTCTGTAGTTGTAACAATGTAATGACAATAAAAGCTGAAACAAGAAAAAAACATATTTATTATTAATTATTATGATTATTATTATTGCAATATTACACAAAAATACCCTACATATCCTCCTCATACACTATATATTCATATAAATACCTCTCATTTGTAAGTTCCACTGGAGCGTCTCTAAATGATTTCTGACAAATCTACCCAGTGGTACAGAGGCTTCTTAAAATAAACTGCCCATTTTCCCTCCATCTCTTCCTGGCTGCTGCTGGATTGGTCTGGAATCCCCCCCCCCCCTTTCCCTCCCCAGCTCTGTTGCCTAGGGTTGGGCTCATGACTCATCATAAAAGAAGAAGAAGAGAGTTAGATAACGCGGCGGAGCAGTGGACACAATGCATACAGCATACTTACATAAAACGCTATATTGTTGTGAAGAAGCAAGGTCGGGTTCAATATCTGAGTGAACGTTGTGTGAATTCACATGAGCCAAGCCGCCTGTTTAGCAGGATCATCGTAATGGAGAGAACTGAAAGGTTAGGAGGTTAATTAATTAATATGGAACTGAATAAAACTGAAGGAAGGATTATTTAAGACTGGGGGAAAAAAATACACATTTATTGTAATAAAAGAAATGATGTCTGGTTCACATAGTTTAAAGCTTAACAATCAAAGTGCCTTGTAAATAAATTATAACCGTCAATCATTAACAATGCTATAAATAATGAATGCATCCGGTCTTCAGCTAAATAAATTATCTGATAGAAATGGATATTAGAAAGGCAACAGTAAATTGACTCATCTAATTATGTAACTTACCGGGGATTTAAACAGTGTGTTGTTTGTATTCCAGCACTTTTCGTTTGTTGAATCAGATGTTTTTTTTTATTTCATCTGACTGAAGAGATCTTCAAATAGGCAGAAAAACCGATACACAGTTTGATCTTCTTGTAAATTATTTCCCAGCTTTTCTGTATCCCTACATTATAAATCACACACTTTGGTCTTATTTGCTTTTTATTCACAAATACAAGAATAAATCTTTCATAGTGAGACTTTGTTTTATGTATTGTTTGTTATTTTAGTTTTGGAAACCTTCGCCGTGACCCGTCACTGCTGCTGCGTGTATCTTATTGAGCTTCATGTAGGCACGCAGAGACTTCGGCTTTTTTATGTCTTCATCTGATCAAATGTAAATCACACTTGTGACCTGTTAGCCGTCTGCAGACTGATTGCAGCTGGTGATGTGTTTACAGTCTGAAAGCCCTGATTAACTGCCGGGAAGGTTGTTCTTCATCTGCTGCAGGTAAATTAAAGCAGGGAGGCGATAGAGGCCCCTGTCGGGACCAGCTTTAGCACATTACCCAGGAGTAAATTGGCTGCAGAGTCAGCAAGAACAGCCTTCTCACTTGCTGTAGCATATTAGCAGCATCATTTCAAAAGAAAATGCTGATTTCGGGAGAAAAAGCCCAGGATTTCCCCAGGATTTTCGGCAGCCCACTCACACTGCAAGAAAAAAAATATAGAGAACACTCAAATAACACATCCTAGATCTGAATGAATGAAATGTTCTCATTGAATACTTTGTTCTGTACAAAGTTGAATGTGCTGACAACAAATTCACACAAAAATAATCAATGGATTTCCCATTTATTAACCATCTGGGGCCTGGATATGGAGTCACACAGTTAAAATGGAAAAACACACTAAAGGCTGATCCAACTTTGATGTAATGTCATTAAAATAGGTCAAAATGAGGTGACAGTATTGTGTCTAGCCTCCATGTGCCCGTATGACCTCCCTTCAACACCTGGGCATGCTCCTGATGAGGTGGCGGATGGTCTCCTGAGGGATCTCATCCCAGACCTGGACTAAAGCATCTGCCAACACCTGGACAGCCTGTGGTGCAATGTGATGTTGGTGGATAGATGAAGACATGATGTCCCACGTATTCAATCAGATTCAGTTCTGGGGAAAGGGCGGGCCTGTTCATTGCCTCAATGCCTTCATCTCACAGGAGGTTCTGACCGAACTCCAGCTACATGAGGTCTTGCATTGTCCTGCTAAGGAGGCACCCAGAGCCAACTGTACCAGCATATGGTCTCACTAAGGGTCTGAAGATCTCATCTCAGTACCTTATGCTTCCTCTGGCGAGCAAGATTGTGCTGGCCTCCAAATAAATGGCACCCCACACCATTACTGACCCACTGTCAAACCGGTCATGCAGACAGCAGACCACTCTCCACAGGGTCTCCAGACTCTGTCACGTCTGTCACCTGTGCTCAGTGTGAACCTGCTTTCATTTGCTGCGCCAGCGGCAAATTTAACCGTTCTGATGTTCACTGGCAAATGCCAAGCATCCTGCACGGTGTTCAGCTGTGAGATCAGCTCCTATCTGTGGACATGAGGCCCTCACACCATCCTCATACATTCGGTTTCTAACCGTTTATGCAGACACATGCACATTTTTGACCTGGAGATCATTTTGCAAGGTTCTGGCAGTGCTCCTCCTGTTCCCCCTTGCAGAAAGGCAGAGGTAGCAGTCCTGCTGCTGGGTTGTTGCCCTCCTACCCCCTTGTTCACATCTCCTGGTGTACTGGCTTGTCTCCTGGTAGCGCCTCCATCCTCTGGAAACTACGCTGACAAACAGTATTGGTGAAACACTAGTATTTAATACAGCTGGTAACATAAATGACTAAAATATGAATATAAAGTACAGTTTAAAATGTTTCATTCAGTATATTGTAGAGGTGGGGACTCGAGCCACAGGACTTGGACTCGAGTCAAGTAGTTAATTTTAGGACTATAGATTTGACCGGGAAAAAATGCCCAGAGACTTGACTCTGACTTTCACACCTACGACTCGGACTTGAATCGGACTTGAACCTGTTAACTTGAGATTTTACTCAAGATTTAATTTTAGAACATATTTTATTTAAAAGTAGACTTCAGTGGCCATTTTAAAACTTCAAAGTACTCAACAACAAAAATTGCATCATGCAAAAAGGGCCAGATGTCCAGCATCTAACATTGCAGAAACTAACCGCAGGAAGCATCTCTTCGTTGGTAGCTACATTTAGGTAACTTGGTCCTATTAGAAAATGCTTAGTTACACATTTTTTATAACAAAATAAATGGGATTCATACAGATTTTAAAAAGGAGGCAGTCAAATATTTACATTTAACATACAATTCAACTTTGAATGAAAGAACTGAAATTCAAAGTTTATGAATTTGACGAGAGAAATTATCTTAACTCGATACTCTGTCTTCAAGTCCAGAGTCAAGTCTCAGTAAACAGTCAAACATGAGACCTCTGCATACCTCCTGCTTAGTGTAAAAAACATGTAGTCCTTTATATTAAGAAAAAATTATTTTAATAGAGGAGAAGTCTCAGTTTTTAAAGGAAATGGCCGCTTATCAATAAACCTCTAGCTGATTGATAAAGTCAATCACCTTTAAATAAATTCATCAATTGATAATTCGCATCCCTTGTTCACATGGTGTTATATGTTTTATAAAAACGTAAAATTAAAAAAACGTTACCCCATTTACACTACCCTTGAAAAACCGATCGATGCCGAGACCGGTCCGAGCTCGGATCCGTTAACCAGGCCCAGCTCGGTTCTGACGACCATTTACACATCTTGGTTCCTCAACTCCTCGCCTCCTAGTGACGATCTGCGGTATTACTGCCAGTATTGAAGGAGGAAATCAAGCAGTTGGTGGCGGTAATGCCCCAAAAGTTGTTTGCCAACCGCCATAAACCACAAGAAGAAGGAGACGAATAAGGAGGGAATCAAGCAAATCAAAATGGCGGCGCCCGTCACATTCAGAAAGTTATGCTTGATTATTATTGCTGTACTTCGTTGTTATTGTTTAAAATGCCATTATTTAAAATGTTGCGTGCAGAAGATTTTGATTGTTGTTAATTGTTCTTCTGTTTGGTGTTGGTTGGCATTACCGCCAACTACTGGAATGGAGTGTGAACCGCGATGTGCAGCCAGACGGAGATGACGCGTTCTGCTCATGCGCGCTTGTCATCAGAGAACTGAGCCAGGGAAAAGCCGAGCCGAGCCCACCTGTGGAACTGGTCTGCAGTTAGCTCAGTTTGGTTGTGTCTAGCTCGGTTCAGTTCAGTTTGCTTTCCATTTACACACCATAAATTATCTCAGTTACTGAGCTCGGACCGGTCTCTGCACGTTTATTCAAGGGTAGTGGAAATGTGAAACCGAAGTAATTAGCAAACATGGCACCAGCTTTTTTTTTTTTTTTTTTCTTTACGGCACTAGTGGCTCGTTTTTCGTACAGTAGGCTTATAGGAAACTGGGTATGAGAGGGGAGAGACATGCGGCAAAGGACCACAGGTCGGATTGAAAAGATATTTATCTTTGATCGCAAACTCTAATGTATTATAGTCTAATGATTTTAAAGTTTTAGCACTTGTTTTTAAAGCCCTTCATGATCTGGCTCCGCTATATTAAACTGAGATGTTGCCGGTACATCGCCCAGCATAGCTCTCCGGTCTGCTGATCAAATGGTTCCGGACGTCCCCAGGTCCCGGTATAAACAGTGGGGCGATGATTCCTTTGTGGTTATCGCACCTCAACTGTGGAAAAATCTGCACCTCGGTGTGCAGATTCTCACTGATCTGCACCTTTTTAAGTCCAGATTAAAGACTAATTTTTTTAAACTAGCTTTTAAAACTTAGGCTTGTTTTATGCTTGTGATTTTTTATTTTTTTCTTTCTGGTGTTGTAAAGTGCTATATAAACTTTGATTTGATCTAATGTATTTATTAGGATCCAGGTGATGTGGAATTGAAAGGACATAAGTCTTTTCCCATTTTTCTTTAAGAGCAATCAAAGGCACAGGTCATGTGCTGCACGAGTCTACCAGCTTTGCACATCTAGACTGAAATAATCAGGTGCTACTGTGGGCTCCACCTCCATTCTGAGGCACTCATTGTTGACCAAGTCATTCTGCTGAATTCCCTCCCAGCAGGAGCCAAACCTCCTTAGCTTCCTTAAATAAAGTCATGCAGGAACACGGCCCAGGCAGCCATTGTGCTTTCAGTCAGGACGAGAAGCCCCTTTTCTTTGGCTGCATTTGCATCGTGTTTCCGTCTGTATTTCTACAGCAGGTTGATGATGTAGAATAGGGGTCTCAAACTCCAGTCTTTAAGAGCTGCTGCCCTGCAACGTTTAAATGCATCCCTGCTCTAAAACAGCAGAAATGGCTCAATTATCTCTTCAGTGCCATACATGCGCCATTAATTTGATTCAGGTGTGTTTGAACATGGATTCAGTTAAATCTGAGGAAAAGTCACTCCTGAAAACTCAGAATGGAGATCAAAGATGCTGAATATGGAAATAATAGTAGACCAGAAAGTTAAAAAAACAAAATATATTTAAGAAAAATTAAAAAAGTAATAATGCTAAAAAATAAAACAATATTGTGGTAAACGGGGAAATGATAATAATGATTAGTTTATATTAGAAACTTTTACAAGCCGGATAAGAACAATTAGATCTGCAAAAAAAAAAAAAAAAAAGATTTAAAAATGTGTCTTTTGAGAGCTATTAAATGCTTCAGTTTTACTCTTTTCTGTCTCTCCTTCTATGTTATTCTCCTCCCTACAGCATTTATTCTACTCTGATATTCCGGTGAGTTTAATTAGTAGAACAGACATCAACTACTTTCTGTGCCAGTACTGCAGACCTGGCACTGCATGGATGTTCTGCATCTGAAAGGGTTTGCTTTGCCAAAGATATTTGCAAAATGATTTCTTTTCACACAGGAATTTTGGTTTGAAGAGCTTTTTAAAGTGGAATATTTCCAAATATGGGCTCAAGCTGAAGTAGTTCCTGTTTAAACTACCTTTTTCAAATGAAAATTTAATATAATGAAGATCAAGCACAATCAAATATAGATCAACAAGCTTGAAAGAACAAAGTGGGTTAAAGTTCATCGGTGATTAGTGTTTTCAAAAATATTGATCCTCCAAAAAGTATTGATACTCAATATCTGGTCTCAATACTAATTAGATTTACTCTTTTTTTTTTTTATAATGTTTTTATTCATGTGACAAGGTCAAGTACAAACAATGAAAATAAGGATTTTTTTCCCATTTTTACAAAAACAACAACCCCTCATTCCCTTCCCTTCCCCAGCCCTCCCCAATCCTACAAGATTATGCTATAAATCAGTAATAACCCACATCCTTCCTTCTTCACTTAGCCTAACAAGGCCAGATCTCTGCCATAGAGAAAAGGCATTATCAATGCTAGGAGGGAGGAAGAGATGGTTCTTATGTATGGGGCTGTAATTGGACAGTCCTATGAGTCCAAAAGTACGTCTGAATTGGAGCCAAATTTTAAGGGTGGAGACGACAATTGGGTTACATGTATGTTGGGATGGTCGAAAGGGCAATATTTGTGTAAGTAGAGCTAGAAGTGACGTAGAACAGGATTTAGCTTCTAGTTTACACCAGATTAATTCAGGTTCGCGGATCCAGAGAGTCATGTTGTTTATGTTGGCTGCCCAATAGTAGAGTCTTAGATCAGGTAGTGACAAACCACCAACCGACTTATGCCTTTGTAAAAGCTCTATCCTTATTCTGGCAGTCTTGCCTTTCCATATAAAAGATGAAATTAGCCTATTGATAGCACGAAAAAAGGAATTGGGTAAAAAGATCGGCAAGCATTGGAAAAGATAGAGAAAACGTGGAAGCACGTTCATTTTGATGCAGTTTACCCTTCCCGCTATAGTTATGTGCAAATTACACCATCTTTCCAGATCTGATTTAAGCTTTTCAATTAGGGGTTGAAAATTGGTCTTGTAGAGATCTGACATCTTGCGGCAGATATGCACTCCTAAATATTTAAAGCTGCTTTTAGACACTTTAAATGGAAAACACACATCAGTGATCCCGAGGGCTAAGTTATTTACAGGAAAACATTCGCTTTTTGAGAAGTTCAATTTATAGCCGGAAAATGCTCCAAAGCGGTTTAGCAATTCAGTTATTTTGGGGATGGTGGTTACTGGATCAGAAATAAACAATAGTAAATCGTCTGCATACAAGGACAATGTATGCTCCAAACCACGTCTGTAGATTCCTTTATTAAAACTGGCCAATTTAAGTGCAATAGATAAAGGTTCGATTGCCACACCAAACAACAGTGGACTCAGAGGGCACCCTTGGCGGGTTCCTCGGTTAAGTGTGAAATATTGGGATTTCATCCCATTAGTGCTTACAGATGCTTTAGGGGAAGAGTATAAGAGTGAAATCCAAGATGTATACCTAGACCCAATGCAAAACCTCTTTAAGACCTCTAATAAATAACTCCACTCCACCCTATCGAAAGCCTTCTCGGCATCCAGGGAGACCACCACTTCTGGCGTCTCCCTGGCTGCGGGAGAGAAAAGAAGGTTGAGGAGGCGGCGGACGTTGGAAAAAGAGTGTCTGTTTTTCATAAACCCGGTTAGGTCGGTGAGATGATGCTCGGCATGACTGATTCAAGACGTAGGGCCAGTGCCTTAGCTAGAATCTTATAATCAGCATTTAAAAGGGAAATAGGACTGTAAGAGCTACACTCGGAATCTTCTTTACCCGGATTTAGTAATAAGGTTATTGATGCCTCTGTGAGAGTTTGGGGCAGAGCTCCCCGGTCCAGAGAGTCGTTGAACATGTCTAAGAGAAGAGGAGTTAATTTGTCAGCAAAGTTTTTATAAAACTCTATAGGGTAACCATCAGGGCCAGGGGCCTTGCATCTCTGCATTAGTTTAATTGAGTTTGCTATTTCACGAAATTCTAAGGGTCGATCCATTTCACTCTTCTGGATAGCAGAAATGGGTGGAAAATTTAGGTTATCCAGAAAGCTCATCATGTTTGTTTTGTCAGGTGGGGATTGTGACGTGTATAGTTCAGAGTAAAATGTTTTAAAGGTTTCATTTATGACAGATGGCGCTACTGTAAGTTCACCTGAAGGGGCTCTTATCTGTTTAATTTGCTGGGATACAGATTGGTTTTTTATTAGGCGTGACAGATGACGTCCTGCCTTCTCACCGTGTTCGTTAAGAAATCCATGTGATCGTAACATTAATTTTTCAGTTTCTTGTGTTGACAACAAGTTATATTCCATTTGAAGGTTTTGTCTCTCTTTATCTAATTCAGGGGATGGAGATGTTGATAATTTTCTGTCCAATTCTGTTATGCTTTCCATGAGTTGTTCCTGTTTTTGTTTTTTGAGTTTATTTACTCTTGCAGAATAAGAAATAATCTCTCCTCGAACTACCGCCTTTAATGTCTCCCACAGTAGAGATGGGGATATGAGATCTGACTTGTTGGAGATAAAAAAATCATCGATTACTTTGGATATTGTTTGGCAAAAGTCCTCATTATTAAGCAATGTGCAATTCAGCCTCCATGGGGGGCGTGTTTTTTGTAAAAGTGTAAACGAAAGGTCGAGTAGCACTGGAGCATGATCAGATACCACTATTGTAGAATATTCTATGTTCTCGACGACAGGAAGAAAATAATTATCAATGTAAAAGTAATCAATTCTTGAGAATGTTTTGTGGACCTGAGAGTAAAAAGAAAATTGTTTTTTATCAGGATAGATAAAGCACCATGGATCCAAACCTCCTATTTGATCCATAAACGTTGAAATTGCTTTAGCAACTTTAGAAGGGGAATCCTGTCGTGGGGAGGATTTGTCTAGCAAAGGATTTATAGTACAGTTAAGGTCGCCTCCTAAGATAAAGTGGTGGGAAGTTAAATCTGGTAAAAGTGAGGTTATTTTCTTAATAAATGCCTCATCGTCCCAATTGGGTGCATAGAGATTAACGAGAACAACAGGTACATTAATGAGGGAGCCTGAGACTATAACAAACCGGCCTTGATGGTCAGCTATAACGTTTGTTGGGTAAAACTGTATTTGATTTACTCTTAATACTAAAGAGTGTTACAGTCAAAGTAATTAGTTAGATTACTCGTTAATAAAACAAGGTAACGACGTTAGTAACGCCGTTACTTTCAACGCCGTTAGTCCCATCACTGTTCCTTATAAATGTATCTCTCAGACATAAATGTTTTAGATTTTTTATTTTCCCTCTTAGTGTTGCCCAATATGAAATAAAACGAAAAGAGTAAAAAACTTAAGCTTTTATTTTTTTTTTATTTCAATTTTTGTTGAGTTAGTCCTTGCTATGTACGAACAGTGTTTCCACACACAAACCTGTGTGTTTTATCTTGCAATTCAGAGATTTGACTTTGTATTTTTCCCAAAACGGATGCATTGTATTTTGCCACCGTGTCTCTTTTTTCTGTCTGACTCATGACATTCCTGTCAAATTGCTGTGTAGGTCTGACCGACATAGAGATGAGGTTTACCACTATCTGAGCTGCGCTAGCACCACTGAAGAGAGGCATGTGCAGTCTGACTCGCCCTCTGCATTTTCATTGACCTCTTAGCAGGCTATGTTTACACTTTGTCCCGTATGTGACCCGTATCTGATCTTTTACTAACAGTCTTAACAATACAGATCAAATATTTTTCCAGATGTGACCATTTGGCTATGTGGTCTTAAATCTAATAAGTATCTAATATTTTTAAATGCGACTTGAGTTTGTTTGGCCAGGTCACATTTATCCAACCTGTATGTTAACATCCCCATTCTGCAGCCTGCTAAGCAGAAGTGGGCAGTGCTGGCTTGGTTGGAAAAGAAAAAGATTGCAAGATGCACTCAAACATTACTATCTATGTTGACTTCCACAAGCACAGAGTGCACCTGCTACTTACGACGTCATTGCGTCCTCTACTGCGCATGCGGGACACTTAAGTTGTATGAATGCCGTTCACACAGGAGATCGCATAGAAGTTAATTATATTTGGAAATGTGAACGACCTGGCAAAACAATGACAAATCACACAAAAAATCAAGCTTGAGCATACACAGAATGCTACCACACCACTGATTTTTAAACTGGGGATTTCTTTGGTTTGGAGCTCGTCTGCCTGGCTGTGTGTTTCCTGGACGGGGCCGCCTTTTACAGCTGCTTTCTGTTATCTCTGCTTCTGTCTCCTTGAACCCCAGTCGGCCTCAGCAGATGGCCGCTCACACTGAGCCTGGTTCTGCTGGAGGTTTCTTCCTGTTAAAAGGGAGTTTTTCCTCTCCACTGTTGCTACTACCATGCTTGGTGTGATGGATTGCATTCGAGTCAATGAGTCGATGCAATCAACTGGTTTCCTTAAATAGAAAACTTTGAATCAAATTGATTGACTGAATTGTCTCTGTAATATGCTTTGAGATGACCTTGCGCTATATAAACAACCTGAATTGAATCGAATTGAATCTGGTTATTTAACTTAAGATGAATGGTCTTTAAATTTGATCACCAAACAGCAAGTTAAAAAAATAAAACTTACTCCTTTTGTGTTTCAAAATAAAAGCCCAAAACTATGAATTCGGGATTCTGCCAAAAGTGAAAACTAGTAATAACTATTTATTCCAGTGGTTTATTTTTAAAACACACAAGGAAACTAGTCTCAACAAGCATTTTGAATGTTCTATGTAAATCCAATACCTTGAGCCCTCAGTATGACACATCCCCCAGTTAATGCTCCTTCTCTGCTCTCTCTTGCTTTTTATGCGAAAGTCGATTATTTTCTACTTGTAGACCTGCTTCTGTGCTCTGATGACAGCTTTGCTACTGTAAGGGTGGAGCCAACCTGAGAGAGTAAACTGCCTTTGATTGGCTATTTTATATAATAAAATGTATTTTAGATGTAATAAAAAAAGGTAATAAACTAAGTCTTGTCTTTCAGCTTTTATAATTTGAAGTCCCACGCCCATGCAGAGGAGCAACGATTAGCTTGCAGCCTTGGAGCCATTAACTCCTGAATGCAACTGTCTCCAGTTACAGTTGCATAACTCTATACAGTCCACTAACACATTATTGCCTTTCTGACCCAACCACACATGTGGAGAGACACGCATACGGAGGCTTTAACCAGCCCTGATAAATAACGGGCTCCCTGACCATGCAGAGCAGAGCGTAGGAAGCAAACACTAAAGGCAGTGCAGTGAAAACAAACAGGGCTGTTATGACCGCTGCCATTAAAGGAGTCTTTTACCTCCAAGTTATGGCTATACGTTATGTAAGCAAATGACTATGACTGCTGTTCTTAGAGTGGAACCATGCAGATCAACCTATGTGCACGACATAACTTGGGAGTTCTGTGGTAAATATAATTGTGCAAAGCAATTAAATCAAGATCAAAAATTGTATTGCTGGCTTCAGAATTAAAAAAAAAATTATATAAATATGCAGGATTCCATGAAATGATGTTAGAAAATGTGATGTACTAGGAAAGAGGTAAATATTTTCAGCTCCTGGCATAAAAAGCTGCCTGTTACTGCCCATCAAACAGAAGGTGACAATTGCTAGCACAGCTGGACCTGTCTGGTGTGTCAAGAAGAAATTATTTGCTGTACAGAGCCTACATGTGAGCTGTAGTGTCTTATTTTTTTAGCCAATTAGGCCTCATCACTTATTGCTGTAATATTCTGGTTCTTCTCTAGACATGGCGGACAGATGGAGCTCAATGGGACGCTTTAGATGAGCAGATTAAACCAAAAAAGTAAAAAAAAAAACAATCCACTGGACTTGGAATCGAAAAAGCTTCCTGGATGGGAAGCAAAACATCTTCAAATTTGGAAACAAAGTGTCAGAAATAGCGTTGAGTTCCAGGCTTATAGAGTGGACCAAAAGCAAAGCCTTGTTTTGGCTTAGAAAACATCCAAATTGAACCTGATGAACGGGTCCGCCCTTTAGGAATGGGCAGCGGTTTGGTTTCTTTGTTAGCCTAAACTACCCCATACCGGTCTATGTCTCAGGTTAATTTGCATAAAAGCAAGAATTAGAAATATAGGGTAGAGTAAAAATAAAGAATTAGAAATTGAGGGGACCAATTACACGTTTACGAGTACCAATAACAAATTTATTAGTACCTATCATCAGTTTACGAGGCCCAAATAATAATTGTGAGTACTAATCTCTAAATGAGTAAGAATCACAAAGTAACAAAATGTATAAGTAGGAATTTCAATATTTACAAGTATAAATCACACATTTACGAGTTCCAGTCCTAGATTAACGAGTGCCAATCACAAATTAACAAAAGTGTGAATCAAAAATGAAAGACTATGAATCACAACTTGACAAATAAGAAGCAGAAATATAGGGTACCAATTGCAAATTGTTTACTACTATTCACAAATTTACTAATACCAATCATCAGTTTATAAGTACCAATTACTAACTATGAGAGCCAATCACTAAGTTACAGTATAGGTACAAATCGCTAATTTATAAAAATCACAATCCAACAAGTACCAATCACTAGTTCACACATATGAATCTACAACCCCTAGTTAATCTGTTGCACTCGCCTCTAGTTGGTGGTGGTAAAACACCTGAAAGTTTATGTTCGCCTTATAAAAGAGGACAACAAAACGATCGACAAAACCTTTCAGCACAGTTTCTCAATTCACTAGAACGCGAGTACGGACTTGTTTCCTCGCCAAGAATGCACTTGAGAAGAACACAGGAAAGTGTGGACTCTGGGAGAACGGGAGCACGCAGCATAAATATGGGTGAACTGGAACAGGTACTGATGACATCACCACACGCTCAGCTCGTCTGGAGCTGCATTTAACTTCCTGTTATTAATGGTCTCTAGATAATAAGAAATTCAGACTTTTTTCATTTATTGGGGGAATAATAATGAACACAATCAGATAAACACAAATCAAATGAACATTTTGTCAAATAAAAAAAATAAAAAAATCCCCATTAGAGCCAGCGGTCCTTCACACACGGCTATGCAGAGAGAGGGCTGCTGCAGACGGGCTAATGTTAGACCTGGCTGCCGTTACTCTCAGAGGTCTGCTGGTCGCTGCGGTCCTCTCAACTTCAGAACATTTTTTTTTTTAAAGACTCATAAAATCTGTAAATGCTCCTTATAGTTAAGCTTAAAAGCATAATGTTCTCACCTAAAATTATCTTAAAACGTACTCTTATTGAACAACAGCAACAGAAAAGAGAACTTTTAACTTAATACTCTGACTTCTGTGAGTTAAGAAGATGGACCACCAACCAATGAGTTTACAACTCAAAGCTTATAAGCCTGAAGTTTATTGAAGTTTATTGGCTTACAATAACAAACTCCAACTCCTACACATAGGATTTTATTTAATGGTTATCTTTCTACAGTGATCTGTTCCTATTGTGTGATAACTGCAGAACCAAGATCAGTTGGGTTTGTACAAAAAGCTCTTGTTGAAATTAAAGGATTTTAAGCTATAATGTAAATGATCTATGTACTATTTTTGAAAAAAAAAAGCTGCAAGCATTTAAAAGCTAACTATAATCACAATCTGCATACTTTTCTAGCATTGAAATTATTACAAATATCCAAACTTTGAAGTCATGTTTGAATCTTTATTTTTTTTATTTTGTCTTTTTGAATCATATAACTGCCTCCATGAAAGGTGCAGCCGGGCTCAAACTTTGCATCGTCCCCTGTTACGCTTGACTTGATAGGTGAAACCAACATGTCCTCCAGCAGCATCCTCCATACATTTGCGTAATGCCTCCTCTTGGGCTGAAAGCTAAAGGACGGTCGGCCACAATTATTGTGAAAGGTCATATAGTGTAGCAGAGTACGGCGCATGCATTTGGCTGCATGCATAATTCAGGACGACCAGCTCAGGGGTTGAATGTAATCTGTTTGCCTTTCCAGGCATGTTTTGGAATTAGAACAAAATGCATTAGAATAAACTGAAATGGCCCCCGTTGCTGTAATAAAGAAGAACTAATGTTAAAATCAGTTGTACTGATTAAGGATGAAGTCAGAGACTCCCTCATTGTCTGCTCTGTACTTCTGTTTGTGTCGGGCATTACAAGCACAAGAGGAATCTGGCTTTTCCATATATTTGCTGGTAGTCAGAAATTATGCATCTACAAAAAAGTCTGCAAACTTTGCTGCTTTGGTTTTTACATGGAGAAATTATCTAGAAATAAGTAAAGAAATAAGTGTATTTCCTCTTATTTTGAGTAGGAAATAAGACAATGCAATAGTATGGAAGTAAATCTGTGTCGCTGGGATTTGAATTAAAAATGCCACTGAAATTTAAATGTTGTATGTTTGTACTTACTGTTTCAGTGTTAAAATATATTCAGAACACATTTTTGACCTAAAAAAAATTAATTGTCATTATTTCTACACAGTTTAAATTTATTTTGTTATTTTCTCTTCAAGCTAAAAATTCACATTACTATTTCAAAGTGATTACATTTTCAATACTTATTTTTCAGTTTAATTTTTCAGTGTCAAAAAATCTGCATATAAAAAAATTCAACCTTTCAAAATTCAAACTCAATATTTTCAGCCTCCTGAGATTCAACTGGCTCTATTTCACTGTCTTAAATTCGGCGTCTAAATTCAATGTAAAAAGGGAAGGGTTACTTCAGGTCACAGGCATTAGCAATGGATTGTGGCATCCAACACCCAGCCAATGGCGTTACGTTTTCTTAGTCACGTGACGCATGTGGCGCTCATACTGAAGGAAAACCCGCATGTCGGAGCCGGTCATGCACGCTAACGCTAACTCAACGGTGAGTTTATTACTTTCATTTTTCGGTAGTTGAGTTAGCGTTAGCTAGCATGACCGGGTCTGTGATGCTGGTTTTCCTTCCGTATGAGTATTGAATTTTTTTGTATGCAGATATTTTAACACTGAAAAATTAAACTGAAAAATAAGTACTGAAAATGTAATCACTTTGAAATATAGTTATGTGAATTTTTAGCTTGAAAAGAAAATAACAAATTAAATTTAAACTGTGTAGAAATAATGACAATGAATTTTTTTTTAGGTCAAAAATGTGTTCTGAAGATATTCTAACACTGAAACAGTAAGTACAAACATACAACATTTAAATTTCAGTGGCATTTTTAATTCAAATCCCAGCGACACAGATTTACTTCCATACAATCGTTTTTTTGTTATTTTAAATGTATATTGTCTAATTCCATTGGCGAAATGTCTCACTTTCCTCCTCAATTCAAGAAAAAATGCACTTATTTAAAGAGAGTTAACAGTTTTTAGCTCAGACAGAAAAACAAATTCATCTTTATTTTTTATTTGTAAAGTCTTATTAGCTGTAAACGTTGACTTGAAACAAAAAAATGCTCCTTAAGCTTTTCTTAAGGCTGTTATAAAGTCCTATAGATGTGCTATGATTAATTTTGTGTTGAAAATGCCTTAAGAGTAAAGTGTGCAACATTTGCAGTCAAATAGACTTGAGCTTCTTTAATAGCCTCTTCATTTCACCAGGAAAACCCATTTACTGGATAATAAGGACCTATTTTTTATACAATGTTAGTAAGGTTTGGGATTAAAGGGATTGTTCAGAGCGCTCCTCCTGCAAATCTGAAAAAATGTAGTGCAGAAAACCAGCAGATGCATAAAAATAAGATGATGCTAAATGTTCAGATGGGGGTCTTTTTCTGTGGATCCTATAAAATACAAGCATCTCTTTGGAGCTTCAGCATTCCAGGGTTTCCAATGGTAATTTTAAAACGGTATTGCATATCTGTATTTTGGGAAAATCTTTGTTTCTCTTCAGTTTAATGTCTAAACAAATTAAGTTGCCGACTCATGTTTTAGGAATATCTGGATTATCACTTTTTCTTCAAAGAAACCTGTAGAAAAACTGACTATTTATGAAGGCCTTGGTCATGGTTAATTTAAATACCTCAACAACCTCCAAGTATGGAATACATGAAATTAATCCTGATCTTTTACTGCTTGGTGGACTTCCAAGAATCAGTAGTTTAGAGAAATAAAGTCAGGCTCTAGAAAGGAAGCCCAGTTGGTAATCATTCAGTGATTTCTGCTGCTAATGTCTTTCTCTCTCTGTGCCTTTGTACCTGTTAGTAGTTCCCTGCAAGAAATGTGTGAACATGAGAAAATCACACCAAGAGTTCCTCTCGGCTCTGCAGCGAGGTGCGAGTAAAAGGGAATATTCTCTGAGATGGGAGTTCTGTCTAAGAATACTTTTTTTACGGGTCTGATCAGGTGAACAAGAGCACTGTTTTGATCAGGTACATCATTATGATGATAATTAAGAATCTGTCAATGATACACTATATTGCCAAAAGTATTTGCTCACCCATCCAAATTATTGGAATCAAGTGTTCCAATCACTTCCATGGCCACAGGTGTATAAATTCAAGCACCTAGGCATGCAGACTGTTTTTACAAACATTTGTGAAAGAATGGGTCGCTCTCAGGAGCTCAGTGAATTCCAGCGTGGAACTGTGATAGGATGCCACCTGTGCAACAAATCCAGTCGTGAAATTTCCTCGCTCCTAAATATTCCACAGTCAACTGTCAGCTGTATTATAAGAAAATGGAAGTGTTTGGGAACGACAGCAACTCAGCCACGAAGTGGTAGGCCACGTAAACTGACGGAGCGGGGTCAGCGGATGCTGAAGCGCATAGTGCGAAGAGGTCGCCAACTTTCTGCAGAGTCAATCACTACAGACCTCCAAACTTCATGTGGCCTTCAGATTAGCTCAAGAACAGTGCGCAGAGAGCTTCATGGAATGGGTTTCCATGGTCGAGCAGCTGCATCCAAGCCATACATAACCAAGTGCAATGCAAAGCGTCGGATGCGGTGGTGTAAAGCACGCCGCCACTGGACTCTAGAGCAGTGGAGACGCGTTCTCTGAAGTGACGAATCGCGCTTCTCCATCTGGCAATCTGATGGACGGGTCTGGGTTTGGCGGTTGCCAGGAGAACGGTACTTGTCTGACTGCATTGTGCCAAGTGTAAAGTTTGGTGGAGGGGGGATTATGGTGTGGGGTTGTTTTTCAGGAGCTGGGCTTGGCCCCTTAGTTCCAGTGAAAGGAACTCTGAATGCTTCAGCATACCAAGACATTTTGGACAATTCCATGCTCCCAACTTTGTGGGAACAGTTTGGAGCTGGCCCCTTCCTCTTCCAACATGACTGTGCACCAGTGCACAAAGCAAGGTCCATAAAGACATGGATGACAGAGTCTGGTGTGGATGAACTTGACTGGCCTGCACAGAGTCCTGACCTCAACCCGATAGAACACCTTTGGGATGAATTAGAGCGGAGACTGAGAGCCAGGCCTTCTCGTCCAACATCAGTGTGCGACCTCACAAATGCGCTTCTGGAAGAATGGTCAAAAATTCCCATAAACACACTCCTAAACCTTGTGGACAGCCTTCCCAGAAGAGTTGAAGCTGTTCTAGCTGCAAAGGGTGGACCGACGTCATATTGAACCCTATGGATTAGGAACGGGATGTCACTTAAGCTCATATGTGAGTCAAGGCAGGTGAGCAAATACTTTTGGCAATATAGTGTATCTTAGCAGGGGATTGTTAACTCCTCCATATGGGGAGGTGGGGTCTTCATGAATGTGTTTGTTGTACACGTCCCATAGATGCTTAAATGGCCCAAAGTCAAAGAGGCAGTTTTCACCAAACAAACACCTCAAACTATTCTCTAACCATTTTTGCTTTTTACAGGTTGAATTATTCTGCTAGAAACGGCTACAGTCATCAAGGAAATCCCCTCAGTGTTAAACAGACTGAACTTATTTAGGTCCTTACTAGACACGCCAACCTCTAGAAATGCTTTTACACCAACAAACCAAAAAAAGTGCTTTTAAACGGTTTTATTCACCTGCTGCTCCTGGTTTCAAATGAAACCTTGATCTTGGTCTGGGCAGGTTACATATTTCTATTCCCATACTGGGTCCTGTCCTGGTACCATGTGTTTCCCATGCATGCTGTACTCATGCACCCACACATCAGACCACTCCACCTTGATAAATGGCATTGTAGTCCAGTTCTGATGCCTGTAGTTGATTCTTTCTTTGGATGCTTGGGTTCCAGCAGCCATTGCATTAGGGTGACTAAACGTCCTCTTTTTCCCCGGACATGTCCTACTTTTCATACCTAAAAAAATGTCCGGGGGGAATTTCAAAATCGCCCGGGATTTTGGTCGACTACAGTGCAGCAGAACGGAGCCATGAGCTCCGGGGCTGGTCCGGGAACTCCAACAGAGCAATCGAACCCGACCCGGTGACGAGCCTCAGGGAAGCAGACCCTCACCGGGTTGAGTTAAAAAAAAAAAAAAGTGTCCTCCTTTTCAGAAACCCAAATCTGGTCACCCTACATTGCATGCGTAGCTTAACTGGACTGCAGCTACTGGGCGACGTACACAACAAACTGCATCTACAATTGAGTTTGAAGACTTTTGTGCATTTTAAGCCTCTCATAGTTTGGATTGGACCAGACACAGAAACCTGGATTCTTCATGTGGATTTTAAATGCAGGGCTCACCTGACTAGAGTCTGATTGTGGTCATGAACCAGTGCAGGTTTTCCAGATGTTTCCGTTTTGCTGTTTAGTTCAGTCAAATTAGCATTAGTTGTGTCATTGATTTTATTCCAAAAATTCCCTGAATTCTTTCCAGCCTGTCTTATGCTGTTTGGCTCCTGGAAATTCATGAGTTTGATGTGGGGACCGCTGGGGAAAGCAGCTACGGTAAGCTTCCTTTGTGGGGAGTGATTCCACTTAGACTCGTAGGGCTCTGGTCCCTGCATCTGAGCTGCACCATGGCTCATATGAGTCAGTATGCACTAGATCTGCAACTAATGATTATCTTGCAAATCGATTTATCTGTTTATAATTTTTTTTGATGAATCAATTAATAATTGGATTGTCAATGGTTCCTTAAAAACAATTTTTTTTTCTGAAATTATACCAGATGAAGCTAAAACTTTTCCACTTGAGGAGTTTTGGATCTAGCATATTGACAGATGAAAAAGGTTTTTAACCTAAATGCAAAATGCATATTAAAAATTATATGTATTTTTATTTTTTTACAATTTTGGTATAATTACTGCTTTAGGTGCATTTCTCTGTCAGCTAAAGGCATAGTTTTAGATCAGATTTTGAGCCTGGATCCATATTTATTTTTGATTCTGTTCATGGTGGAGAATCCTAAACAAATGTGTTTTTAGTCTTGATAGACCTGGATCATCATATAGAAACCTTTGTTTCCCCTTTATTTTTGCCCATTTCTACGCTGCCATATATATATATATATATATATATATATACAGGTGCTGGTCATAAAATTAGAATATCATGAAAAAGTAGATTGATTTCAGTAATTCCATTTAAAAAGTGAAACTTGTATATTATATTCATACATTACATACAAACTCATATATTTCAGATGTTTATTTTGTTTAATTTTGATGATTACAAATGACAACAAATGAAAATCTCAAATTCATCATATCAGAAAATTAGAATATTGTGAAAAGGTTCAAAATTGATGGCCCCTGGTGCCACACTCTAATCAGCTAATTAACTCAAACCACCTGCAAAAGCCTTTAAATGGTCTTTCAGTCTAGTTCTATAGGCTACACAATCATGGGGAAGACTGCTGACTTGACAGTTGTCCAAAAGACGACCATCGACACCTTGCACAAGGAGGGCAAGACACAAAAGGTCATCGCTAAAGAGGCTGGCTGTTCACAGAGCTCAGTGTCAAAGCACATTAATAGAGAGGCGAAGGGAAGGAAAAGATGTGGTCGAAAAAAGTGTACAAGCAAGAGAGATAACCGCACCCTGGAGAGGATTGTGAAACAAAACCCATTCAAAAATGTGGGGGAGATTCACAAAGAGTGGACTGCAGCTGGAGTGAGTGCTTCAAGAACCACCACATACAGACGTATGAAAGACATGGGTTTCTGCTGTCGCATTCCTTGTGTCAAGCCACTCTTGAACCACAGACAGCGTCAGAAGCGTCTTGCCTGGGCTGCTGGTGAGTGGTCCAAAGTCATGTTCTCTGATGAAAGTAAATTTTGCATTTCCTTTGGAAATCAAGGTCCCAGAGTCTGGAGGAAAAGAAGAGAGGCACTTCATCCACGTTGCTTGAAGTCCAGTGTAAAGTTTCCACAGTCAGTGATGGTTTGGGGTGCCATGTCATCTGCTGGTGTTGGTCCATTGTGTTTTCTGAGGTCCAGGGTCAACGCAGCCACATACCAGGAAGTTTTAGAGCACTTCATGCTTCCTGCAGCTGACCAACTTTTTGGAGATGCAGATTTCATTTTCCAACAGGACTTGGCACCTGCACACAGTGCCAAAGCTACCAGTACCTGGTTGAAGGACCATGGTATCCCTGTTCTTAATTGGCCAGCAAACTCTCCTGACCTTAACCCCATAGAAAATCTATGGGGTATTGTGAAGAAGAAGATGCAATACACCAGACCCAACAATTCAGAAGAGCTAAAAGCCACTATTAGAGCAACCTGGGCTATCATAACACCTGAGCAGTGCCACAGACTGATCGACTCCATGCCACGCCGCATTGCTGCAGTAATACAGGCCAAAGGAGGCCCAACTAAATACTGAGTGCTGTACATGCTCATACTTTTCATGTTCATACTTTTCAGTTGGCCAACATTTCTATAAATCCTTTGTTTTTATTGGTCTTCAGTAATATTCTAATTTTCTGATATGATGAATTTGAGATTTTCATTTGTTGTCATTTGTAATCATCAAAATTAAACAAAATAAACATCTGAAATATATGAGTTTGTATGTAATGTATGAATATAATATACAAGTTTCACTTTTTAAATGGAATTACTGAAATCAATCTACTTTTTCATGATATTCTAATTTTATGACCAGCACCTGTATATATATAATCTATCCCAGCCGATCACTTCCCCTGGTAATGATTATGTTATGCCTTATCGGCATATTCTTAGCTTAAAACCTGAACTTTTTTTTTTCTTCTATGATTTGTATAAATTTCTTACTCAGAACTACAGCAGCCCGATTCAGATATTATGGCTTTAATTTTCAATCTGCAGAAAATCTAATTGTAGAAATTCAGGTAAAGTCATTTGCAATCAGCTAATGAGAAGCACAGCTTAATTGCTTTTACTAAGCTTGCAGTTCTTTACAAATAATTAAATTGTTTGGGGAAAAATTTGCATAATTTTTCCATGTTTTGATCCAAATTCATTTCAGGTCATGTTTTGACAGATGTTTGATGTGTCTAAGAGGAGTTAAGTGCAAGAAAAGAGCTTTGACGACTGTGAAGAGTCTGGAATGGGAGGAACAACAACATCCTTAACATTGTTTTGTCTCTGAACTACTGCTTTTCTAATTTAAATGTCAAATCAGTTTTATTCTTTGTTACCGTTTAACCCTTTAACCAGGAGACATGTTCACCACTGTCCCTATGAGAGCTGTGCACCAAAAGTAATGTCTAGAGCAGGTGTACAATAGTAAATAAGATGATATCTGATTGTGCTGCAGCTTGTTGAACAGTTGTTTCTGTTCCTATGCATTATTATGCATACCATGATGTAAGTAAGCTCTTCCTATAAATAAATCTGAGAGGATTGTCTGGCCTGATGGTGAATTTCGAGACAAGATAAAAGCATTTATGTAACGCTGGCCAGACCCCACTGCCTCCAGCCTCCTGTCCTGCAGGCTACATCCTTCTTTTCTTCTGTTTTTGTTGTTTTTTTCAGGGAGGGGGGGGGGGGGGGGGGGGGATTAAAAGCTCAATCAGTGTCAGGCCCCCAGGGAAAGGATTTATTTGAGGCATTGCAGACAGAAATGTGGCGAGGCATTTCTAACTTTGCTGGTCATCAGGGCTCTTATTTATTCTGGTCAAAGGTAGAACTTGATTAGAGTATATCACTGCTCTGGAGAAGTGTGGGGAAAGATGGATATGACGAAATATCTGGATTTCCAGACTTTTTCTGATCTTGGCTTTCGTATCATCTCTCCTTCCTTTTGTGCTCACTTTGTTCCTTCCTTGTGTCTTTCCTTTACAGTACATTTTTTGCTCCTGTTTGTGTCCTCCTTTCTTTCCCTGGCTCTGTTTTTCTTTCTGGTTCCGTTTCTTTCTAACGTGGCTGAACTGATAGTAGATTCACCAGAGTGAGGTGAAAATTAAGGCCATTCCCTAGAAGAGGGAGAGGAGTTGGTTGCCGAGGCGATGTGGCGCTGAGAACCTTCACACCTCTAAGTGGGATTGTAATTGACCACTAAGATTCTGAGTTTAACAAACCAGTATTCTCCCCTCAATAGAAGCATATTATTTAATCAGAATCAGAATCAAGTTTATTGCCAAGTAGGTTTGCACTTACAAGGAATTTGACTTGGTGTTGCTGGTGCAGACAAAAAACAAAATAGATACATTATATATATATATATATATATATATATATATATATATATATATATATATATATATATATATATATATATATATATATATACACAGAAACTATATACACACAGTAGAAATCCTAAATGTTCCCAATGAATACCACCACTGTCCCCCAAGCTTCAACCAATCTGCTCCGAGCTGCACTGAATCATGGGAAATAATTGGCCACAAAGATACTGCTGATTTAGCTTTCAGATCGTCTCAACCAAGAACACATTTTTTAGTAATATTGAAGTGGAACAGCCTTCAGCCCAATGCTGTGAGGTAACCTCTCTACAAATGCTTTTAGTTATCAGGCTCCTCTCCTGTGGAACCAACTACCAGTTTTAGTCCGTGAGGCAGACACCCTGTCTACTTTAAGGCTAGGCTTAAAACTTTCCTTTTTGATAAAGCTTATAGTTAGAGTGGCTCAGGTTATCCTGAGCTATCTCTATAGTTATGCTGCTATAGGCTTAGACTGCTGGAGGACATAGGGACCCCTTTTTCATCATTCTGCTACATTCTATCTCTATTCTCCTACTCTGCAGAATCTTTTAGTTCAATCTCTAACGTTCTGCTCTCTCTGCTTTTTCTCACAGTAGCTTCATCTGGTCTGTTCCTGTTTGGCTGTGACTCCATCCTGGAGAGAAATATCAGCTGTGCTGCTGCCATCAACACCCTTGTTTATAGATGTTGGAGATCGGCCTGTTTTTCAGTGTAGTCCTGTTTCTCTGACTGTGACTGGCTGGATGTGCTCTCTTCATCCTCTGACATGGGAGCTGGCTCAGCGCTCGTCTGCCTGGCTGTGTTTTTCCTGGATGGGGCCGCCTTTTACAGTTGACTTTTGCATCTCTGCTTCTGTCTCCTTGAACTCCAGTCGGCCTCAGCAGATGGCCGCTCACACTGAGCCTGGTTCTGCTGGAGGGTTCTTCCTGTTAAAGGGAGTTTTTCCTCTCCACTGTCACTACAAGCATGCTTAGTGAGAGGGATTGCCTTTGAGTCAATGAGTCGATGCAATCAACTGGTTTTCCTTAGATAGAAAACTTTGAATCAATTTTACTGTATGATCTTGTTGAATTGTAAAGTGCCTTGAGATGACATGTTGTGAATTGGAGCTATAGAAATAAACTGAAATCCGGCCCTCTGAGGGTCCAGCCCCTGAACTCGGACATGCCCTCTGTTGTCAAAGGCTGTAGCTGTGATCATGCGTGGGGTTCAAAGAGTTAATGGCTAAATGATGGAACCAAATACACAAGCATTTCAACCATTGTTTTCAGATATCGATATATGATACTTTGTCCTTTTTTGGAGGTTATGTATCTCCAAAACATCACCAGACTATATTTAGACATAGGGAAGATGATCTTCAGGATTCTTGAAGTATTTCTTTTTTATGCAGTCTGCTGCTGTGGATCTTATTTATGCTTTCAGATATTTTTTTCTGTTTAATCAATCATCATTTCGGCTGGTTTTACTAGAGTTCCCAGGCGGATTCAGGAGCGTGCGGCGCTCCTTTTTGTGAGGCAGAGCCATTTTTCACCCTCTGAAACGTAATCATGCTCTGTCCAACTCAAATCGGGCCAAGAAACAGAGGGCCATGGCGTACTTTCCTTACCCAAAATACAAAATATGTCATAAGAAAAGTGGAAAGTCTCAATAAGATGGTGATTCTAGAAGCTCCTGTACTTTGAGTTTTACATTCAGAGACTTGACCTTAAATGAATCCAGTTCTTTCTAACCCTGAGACAGTCGTGATTATCAGGGATGGTCTCCTGTTTGAACACACACACTGACACTTTATATTTTAATCACATTAAAGAGAAGATAAAGGCTATTTACTGCATGGATGAGATCTTAACAACTTTTTTTACTAAAAGGTTGAAGTTTACAAATTTATCATGGTTGAGATTAAAAGTTTTGAATTAAGGATAAGGGTGAGTAACTATATTATGTCTGGCTTTTTGATTGACACAGGAGACAAAAACCACAACAGTCAGGACGTCAGAAATCATTAAAACTATTTACATTAGTGGTGTCAAAAGTAAACACAGTTGTTACTTAAGTAGAAGTATAGATACTGCAGTTTAAAAACACTCTGGTAAAAGTCGAAGTATCGACTTAACCTCTTTACTCAAGTAAAAGTGAAAAAGGATGTGCTCCAAAAACTACTTAAAGTATAAAAGTATAAAGTAACCTTTAAAATAAACAGCCAGATGCCGCTATATGAATTGAAAGCTCAATTTTTCTTCTATTTCGAAAAATTCTATGAGACAGGACCAAGGATGAGGGAGGTCTTGTTGATCTCTGTGTCCCGATTCGCTCCCGCCTGTGTCCCACCTTTCAGACATTTCAACATCTTTTTCTGAATCCGACATCGTAGCATGGCATAGACAATTCACGTTTACAGTTTGAAGAACACCTGCTTGCTTCTGATGATTTCCTTTAGCTAACCAATGAGTGTTTGTGTTACATGACTCATGACTAGATGTGGATGGCGCCAATGATCTGCATTAGATGGCACACATGACGTGAAATATTTATAAACATTAAACCAGGGGTAACCAATTAAAAATCAGAGGGGTCCGAATAAAGAAAATCATCAACCAGTAAAGATCCAGAGACATTTTTAATGATCTGTTACTTTAAACAGAATTTAACACTGAAATAAAATGAAGTGGGCTTTATGCTGCCCTTCAAGGCTTTAAACCTGGGTTTGAATTGAGACGAAGCCATTCTAAAGCACATATCAAGGTGCTCATTTTCAGCCTGGATCCATATTTATATTTTTTGATAATGTTCGTGCTTCACAGCCAAACATTCTCTAAATGTTAAGGCTCCGCTCCAGTCCGGCCAGGTCAAGATCAGCTATTGCAATCGCACCAAACAGGAAAAAGAACGGTGAGAAGAACCAATTAGTCAAATTAAAATATAGTAACAACAGATCGGTACCTACAAATTAGAGCGTAATTCTTATAAAACTAACTAAAAGATCTGATGCAAACTATTGGTATTTCAACAGACCAGGAAGCAGATTTCTCATCTCCATACCGTAAATCCTCTAATATAGGACGGGGCCTTTATTTCACTCAGGAGCATCTTGGTCCAGGCCATTATTGGAAGGAGGCCAGAATTAGATGCAGGCCTCTATTTCTATTTGATCAAAATGGACTACCAGTGGAATGAATAAAAATGAGATTTTGTGTCTCTTTGAACCTATAAAATACTATGTTCATTTATTGAAAAAGTAGAGTTACCATAACGGTACACAGAACATTATTCAGACATCTTCCAGCAGCTGCAATTTTTCTGCAGGGCAATACGAAAAAAAAAAGACACAGAACAGAATCTTTGCCAAACTGACTTGCGAAACAAAGTAAAAAAAAAAAAAAAAGGAAACTGTTCTGCCATCACAGCGAAATTGTATTTGAGGCAGGCTAAGTGGAAGTAGGCTCCCAGTACCATATATTTCGAGGGAAATTCAGAACAACGAAGAACAACGAAGGCCAGAGAAATTCTGTCCTTTTAACGCTGCCTGGTCACCAGACCTACCGGTAATCACATGTGTCTTTCAGATCGGAACGATTGCGTAAGGCCTCTACGATCTCTGTGTAAGGATTGGACTTCCCACGCTAATGGCTTGGATTCGTTAGCAAACATTGCCCCCCTGTGGTACTTGTATGTTACTATCACAAGTTGTTGAGGACTGCACAGAAACATTGTTGGTTCTAATTATAACCCCGGCCTGTAAACCAGTCCGGCCATTATTCGAGACCCTGCCGCTAATAGAGTACAGGCCAATATTAGAGGATTTACGGTATGCTGGATGCTGATGGGGATTTTTTCAATGTCATATTTAATTGAGTGTTAATTTCTGCATGTTTTGCTCCTACGAATTTAATGATAATATCACACATGCTCTCCTCAAGCTCCGAGGATAAGTCGGAGCACAGCAATACGGGAGGAACAGCAGAGGCTGTAGGCTTTGCTTTGCGCAGGAGGTCTGGAGCTCTGTGGGGCGGAGCGGAGGATGTGGGATTTCGGGGTAACAGGAGAAGCGGCGCAAGTGATATTTAGACACTGTCAGCAGACAACATTTGATAAATGGTTTAAATCAGTTTGGGTCCGGATTAGCCAGCAGGTGGGTCCGGACCGCATTCCGCTAATCCGTGACTTCTGCGATAAAGCTACAGTGTGTAATAATTACAGGGATATACAGTCAGAAATGTAATATATTATACATAACTATGTTATTTATCATCATCTACGAGCTCAGCCTCTTAACCTTTATATTTGCGTTGCTTTAGAATTCGTTATTTGTAATTACATAGGAGCGGGTCTCGCAGCCATGGAGGCAGACATCTTTGCGCTACGGCAGCGCAGAGCCAACAAACTAGCGATTGCGAGATCGCCCATTACGCTCGAAAGTAACTACGGCAAGTTGAGAGAGATGAACTGAGATGGTACTGAACACACAGACTAATGAAATACTATCTGTAAAATTATCTATGTAAACAAACCTCATCACTTGAGAAGGTAGGTGATGCGGACGTCGTGGAAGACATTTTGTCCCGTAACGTTCGCCGTACTGTTGGGGGGGAGAAGCGGTGGGGGGAGATGTTCATGTTGCTGCGGTCTGCAGTCTGACCGCTAGATGTCGCTGAAAATTACACACTGTAGCTTTAAACCGAAGCCAAGAATAACGAGTAAAGTTTGTTTTATAAATGTAAGGAATAGGAAGTACAGATACATGTGTGAAAATGTAATGAGTCAGAAGTAGGAAGAAAAATGAGTAATGGAGTAAAGTATAGATACCAAAAAAGTGTACTTAAGTGCATTAACGAAGTATTTGCTTTACATCCTTTGCATTTTTACCATTCATTCGGGTCGAGCTAAAATAACTTTATTGGTTTGATTTGAACATTCCTTGAAAGAACAAAAATATCAAACAAGCAAAACAGACTGAAAGTGAAGTAGGTAGAATTTAAACCCCTAATTATCATTAGTCAATATTTCCTCAGGTTTTGTTTACAATTACATACAGCAAATACATTATAAGTTGGCTCTCGGCTGTAATGAGCTTAAGGGTTGAATGGTAGATCAATTAGCGGGGCCATGATTCAGACTGACGCATTGATTTACTTTTAAAACAGCAACTCATCTGCAAAGACGGAGCTGCTGTTATTTTCTCTGTTCAGTGAAGCAAAGGCATTTGTCATCAGATAGGGGGCAGCAGAGATATACCTGTACAAACCAGCATCCCCAGCATGAAGAGAGGGAAATACTCGAAGTGTCAGTGGTAAAAAAAAAAAAAAAAGTAGAAATTCGGTGAAAGGGATTTGGGTCAGATGTGGCCTGGAGAAAAGGAGCTGTCGTAGGGGAACTAAACGCTACGATTGTTTGCATTTATCTGGAAAGAAGGCTGCACGCTGCCATCGCGATAAGGTGGCTCATCCTGCACCGCCTGCAGCAAATCTATATTAGTTTTTATTCCATTTGCAGCTCAAGGATGCATTTTAAGGCATGATGTGCTTTCTCTGTTTGGTTGATTTTTAGAACGCAGCAGGATGCATTCTGTCCCTGGTCAGCAGACAGGACTTGGGTTAAGGTTAAATGAGTTGTGGAGTCCTCCCTCATTAATTTCTTGCTAATGGAATCCAGATAGTGTCAGCTTCTATTGATCTCTTTTTTTATTTCCCTCCTCCTGAGTAGCAAACACAAATGTGGATTCTTATGCTTTGAAAAGACACGTGAAAGCAAGCCTGATTCGCTGCAAACTCATGCCCAGTCAGAGCAAAACAAGAGCAGAGACGGAGTGACTCATCACCAGATGGCTGTGTGAAACATCTCCGCCACCAGGAGCCTTTCTGCTTTTACCAACTGGAAAAGCCCCAGATGAAAGGCTTCTGAAGCTCGAGCCACACGGCAAAAAAATGCCCAAAATTAGGCAGACTTTGCATCGATCTGCAAAAGTATTCAATCAGTCTGCAACTTTTTTTGTTGCATTGTCACATTCCAGCCATCAGTGAATGTACTGGAATTTAATTAGATATAAAGACAAAGGATCAATGCAGCGCTTCGGTGGGGAGCATTTTTCTCACGCTGTATGGAAGGAATTTTGTTACATTATTGCTGCTACAAAAGGTTGTCTTTTTAAGTGGAAATTTGGGGGGAAAAAATCCACTCAAGACATTAAAATGTTTGAAAAAAATCCTACTAACAATAAAAAAAGATATATTTTTTTAGAGTAACTACCATTTTGTGTTTGTTTTTTCAAAATAATTTATATTGGCAACTGTTCTTATTTATTATTAACAATGATTTAACTTTATTAGTCTTACACTAGAGAAATTAAACTCTGCATTTAACCCATCCCCTTGGGGAGCAGTGGGCTGCCATTGTGTGGCGCCTGGAGAGCAGTGTGGGGTTAAGGGTCTTGCTCAGGGACCCAGAGTGCAGGGATTGAACCAGATACTTGGAACCTTCTCAGAGCACAAGCACACTGCTCTAACCATTAGGCCAACACTTGCCTAAAAATTCATTTTTTTTTACAAGTTCCATATATGGAAATCAAAATTTTTTTATTTGATCTTTTTCAGTTTTACCAGTGCCGTTCCTTTCAAACTGTATTTTATGGTTCTCATTCTTTAAATGTCTGCAGCTCCTCCGGAGTGAACATAGGCCTCATTTCTTATCTGGTTACCATGCACTGCAAAAACGATCTAGAAATAAGACAGCATTTCTTAAATTAAGTGTATTTACCCCTAATTTAAGTAGAAAAATAAAATGATCTGCCAATGGAATCAGTATATTTACTCTTAAAATAAGATGATTAAATAATATGCACTTGAAATAAGACAATGCAATAGTTTTTTTTTTCTTATTTTAAATGTAAATTGTTTGTTCCATTGGGAAAGTTTCACACTTACCACCTCAATTCAAGGAAAATGCACTTATTTTAAGATAAAATGACTTATTCTAGTGTGATGTTGTCTCTGCCAGTCGGCTTCTCTGCTTAATTCTGCACCATTTTTTAGACGCTTCTCTGCTTCCAAACACCTGAGTCAAATTATCAGGACATGAGTAGGACTCTGGAGAACATGGCCTCCGCACCCTGCAGAGGAAACTCAGCCGTTTGATTTGGTCTGTGGATCAAAGCGGTACCAAACTATTTCCGTTTCTACGATCTGGATCAGTTTTCCCTCCTGAATATTTTGTCTTCATTCCTAACGCTGTATTTCTAGCCTTGATGGCTCCATCCCTCCCTGGATTGGTTTTACGTCCAATCCGGTTGCACGTTATGCAGAAGCAGCTCCTTGTTAAGTAAAACCTACCACTTGTCCCTGACTGTAATGGTACAGGTCCCTGCTTAAGTAAAGCAGTTTAAGGCCTTAAGGCTGTTATCTTCTCTGCACCAGAGTCAATAGAACCTCCCAGTTATGTTTCCCTCCATGTTAAACTAGCTGAATGTTAAGCGGTATGTTTAGCGGTGTACTGGGAGGGGGGAGCTTAATTGTCCATTTTGCTTTTCAAATGTAGACTGCTGGAGAGCAGTCCTGGTGGGGAAAGCTTTTCTGCTGCATTTTAAATTCTCCATCAAAGAAATTAAAGCAGCCCTTTTTTTTGGTTGGACTTTTGAAGCTTTTATGGAAACTTCCGTCATCGCAGAAGTCAATTCTTTAGTCTTTTGTTGAGACTAAAACTTTCTGATTCATTAGGAAAATGCTCCCAATCGATTAGACTAAAGGTTGCAGAGAACTGAGGAGGAGAAAGGTCTTTTCTTTCTATAAACTCTGTCGTCAGTATTGGCATTCCCTCCTTAAACTGCAGCATGAAGAGACTGGATTGTTCGTTTTCTTTTTAGAGGAAACTGTTCAGGTTTAAAAGCACACATCAAAGAGCTGCTTCGATCTGTTGCCGGTGACAACAGCGTAAACTGCACTGATTTTAGCTCCAGATGATGGAACCAGCATTACGCTGGTTTGACGGCCGTTCAAAGCAAGCCACAGCTTCAGACACATTTTCTCTCTCTGCCATTGAATGATACAAAACTAGAGGTGTCTGGTTAAATAGTCAGAAAGCATCAGCGTGGCCTCAGCAACAGCTTGGAGCAAAGATGTAAATGGAAACATTTATTTAAACGCTACTGTGGTCAAATGTTAGCAAAACGTTAAATACTGTAAAGCAATCAGTGATAATGGGAATGTTTGATTTGACTGTCTGCTATATCCACTCTTTTACTGTAATCCAAAAGGAAGAATCTAGCTCTATCTCCTCTGTGGTCAGGTGTGTCTATTTCTTTTTTTATGGAAGCAGGGACAAATGGAGCACAGGATACAAACAAAAATAAGATTCCTTATTCTCATAAATAAATATTTTCACTGAGAAGGAAGAAAAATGATGGAAAACAGTAAAGACGGGAAGAAAAAGGTCCTTTTTTCATTTAACAATGGAGTAAAACACTAACCCAATGATTCTAGCTCGTCAAGGCTTTAGCTAAATGTGTAATTCACAGCACTGTAGACACCTGAGCTGCAGAGCACAGAGAAAACTGGAATAAAATAAAATCTGACAACACAGAGACATCACCTTGAGCCCCAGTCGGCCTCGGCAGATGGCTGCTCACACTGAGCCTGGTTCTGCTGGATTTGTTCCTGTTAAAAGGGGGTTTTTCCTCTCCACTGTCGCTACAAGCATGCTTAGTGTGAGGGATTGCCTTCCAGTGAATGAGTCGATGCAATCATCTGGTTTTCCTTAGATAGAAAACTTTGAATCAATTTTACTGGATGATCTGGTGAACTGTAAAGTGCCTTGAGATGACATGTGTTGTGAGTTGGTGCTATAGAAATAAACCGAACTGAACTAAATTCATTACCTTGCCGTGTTACCTGGGAAATACCTAAAAATGTCCGCCTTTCTGGTCTTTTCAAAAGAAAAAAACATGAGTACATATATGCCATGTATACTAGGTTTAACTGAAGCCTCTTTTACCACTGAAAATAGCTCGTTAACCCGGGTTTTCAAACATGGATCGACCTGCCAACAATCACCATTTGGCCACTAACAGCCGATTGTTCCCGGGTCTAAACAGGTATTTCGGACAGTTTGAAAGAGGTATCACTGAAACTCCCTATACAAGAGAACAGAACCTCCACCTGTCAAAACCTATATGTTAGAGTATGTATATACATGTTTGCATATGTGTGGATGTGCATATATTCACTTGTCTTTATTGTCAGGTGAAATGAATGTAAAAAGAAGAAAGGGAAAGCTGTTTTAGAGGCATGTGGAATTACTAAATCCAGAAGGAATAGCTGTATTTGATACAATGTATGGAGATCAAAATAGATACGAATATAAAACAAGGAACTACATCCTCTACTTGAAATAAAAAGAAAAGGAATATTCTGTTTTAGTCGTTATTTTAGTTTAGTGACCGACTGGTGGCTTAAAGGTATAGAGGACCATCTTTTATTTCCGGGTCATAATCCTCGTGAACTGACTGCATTGTTGTCGATTTGAGGTTTACTTTTGTCTGCCAGGCGTCAAACCCAATAAAGCCGAGCCACTCGCTCCATCACATCTGTCACTGTAATAAAAAAATTAAAAAAAATTAAAAAAGAAAGGACAAAAAAAGCAAAAACGGGAAAGCCTCTCCAGATGCACACCATAGGCGTCTGATTAAACTTTGCTTTTTCTCTGCAAAAGTGTCCAAGGCCTTTCTGCACTTGGAAAACTAGAATAGCCCGCATCGACGACTATGGAGTGAACTATGGATAAAAAAAGTTTTTTTAAATAAAATTTTGAAAAAGAATACAGAATGCAGAAATTAAATCTTTTAATCAAAAAAGGCTTTTGAGATTATCTTTGCTGTTTTCTAATATTTTATGATTTTTTTTTTCAAATAGAAAATGTTTTTGATAGATATAAAATGTTTCTCATTCTTTGTTTTATATCATTTCTGTTTTCCACATTCAGTTTTATGAATTGCATTCTTGTCAAATTGTGTTTAACAAATCACATTCTCTACACATCAAGCCCATTTCCAACGCTCACACACATTAAGGAATAAAAATATTGCCATCATTTGTGCAGAACAGTGCCGATGCACCTTTACTCCTCTCTTCAGATGAAAACCCGCCCCTAGAAGGAAAAGCAATTTGAAAAGAATGCAATTTGTAAAACTCAATCGGAAAAACAAAAATTAGAAGGAAAAAGGGTTAGACAATTAACAGTAAAACAGTAAAACAATTCACAGTAAAGGATTTACGCCAAGCTAAAAAAAAAAAAGTAATATAAATTCAAATTTCCATTTAAAACAATAAAAGGTAAATGACAAAATTCACTCTGTAGACGACATCCTAACCACAGCTTATGTTTCAATAGATTTATTACAGTAGCTGTAAGCTACCGTCCAGAACACAGAGTTCCTGGCATCACTGACTAAAAACATGACATCACTAATTTCCTAAGGATTTATAAAGTAAATGAATATGATGTTTGGCTGTAAAATCTGAGCAGAACCGGTTCAGCTGGTGGATCTGAGGTCATATGGGGGCTGAGCTCTGCTGGTGTGGACATCTTGCTTCCAGCACTCAGTGCTCACAGATGGTGCAGTGTTTG
The DNA here is from genome assembly GCA_030533445.1 of Cyprinodon diabolis. Taxonomy (NCBI): domain Eukaryota; kingdom Metazoa; phylum Chordata; class Actinopteri; order Cyprinodontiformes; family Cyprinodontidae; genus Cyprinodon; species Cyprinodon diabolis. Next base: position 7,933,079 of record CM060064.1, on the reverse strand, counting down.
GGCGATTGTGGGGAAACTAAAGCGTAATGGTCCACAAGAAATGGCAACAGATCAGCTTCACTTTGTCTGAATGAGTCATAATGACACTTTAAACCCCGTTTTAGCTGTTCTGGAAACAGAAGGAGCAGCTAGATACAAGCATGTACACATTTAATCTGATTTCCTAATAAGAAATTTGATTGTTTTTGTTTTTCTTTTGACATTTTTCCATTCAAGCGATAAAAAATCCCATGAACTCCTCATGACAGGTGACCTTAAAGGTGGGGATAGTGGCTGGGTAGGTGTTTTCTGTAGATCTGTGTCCATGGTCCCTGCAGGATTTTATCCTTTTCTTTATCTCATGTCTTCCACATCAGATTTAACTTGTTTTAAAGCCTTAATGTCAAGTTTTAAGTCTTTTTCAAACCCGAAAAATGCAGGTAAACTCCACTTTTAGTTAACTTTAATAGATGATCCTGGATTCAAAGTTCGACCAAAGCAACGTCTAAAAGAACCAATAGATTTGGGATGACGTCCGTCTGTTTCACTTTCAAAAATTGTTTTTATTAAACATTAACTTATGTACCTTTGTATGGAACCACTCTGTCATATCTAAACATAAATACATAAATAAATAAATGTTCAATAAATAAATAAGCATACAATTAATTGCCCCCAAAAATACATAAACTAATAAATGTAGGTAGAAAATAAATAATATAAAGGTATGAATCTCTTTTAATTAGCTTCTTTATTTATTCACCTTTGTAATAATTACCTTATTTATTTATTGTCCGTTTTATAATTTTCAACTTAATTTATGTATTACTTATTTTTTTAAGTATTTATTTATGTGCATGTTATAATATTTTTGTCTGTTTTATTCTTCCTTTGTATTTCTTACCCTATTTATTTCTTCCATGCTATTTATTTCTGCCTGTTGTTTTTACATTTCTTTCATTTTTCTGCCTCTTTATGCAAATGAGGAGGGGTGTGTCTTAGAGGGTTAACTTCTGCTCATTGGTTGGCGGTCCATCTTCTTAACTCACAGAGCTCAGAGTATTAAGTTAAAGTTCTCTTTTCTGTTGCTGTTGTTCAATAAAAGTACATTTTGAGATCATTTTAGGCGACAACATTATACTTTTAAGCATCACGATATGGCCCATTTACTGATTTTATGAGTAATTTTTAAAAACATTTTCCGAGGTTGAGGACCGCGGCGACCAGCAGACCTCTGAAGGTAACAGCAGCCGGGGCTAACATTAGCCCGTCTGCAGCAGCCCTCTCTCTGCATAGCCGTGTGTGAAGGACCGCTGGCTATGATGGAGATTTTTATGTTTTATTTAGCAAAATGTTCATTTGATTTGTGTTTATCTGACTGTGTTCATTATTATTCCGCCAATAGATGAAAAAAGTCATAATTTCTTATTATCTAGAGACTATTAATAACAGGAATTAAATGCAGCTGAACGTGTGGTGATGTCATCAGTACGCTTCTGTTCCAATAGACCCATATTAATGCTGCGTGCTCCCGTTCTCCCAAAGGCCAGACTATCCTGTGTTCTTCTCAAGAACATATTTGGCGAGGACACAAGTCCGTACTTATTTCTTGTGAATCATGAAACGGCCACTGACTTCAGACTCTCCTCTCCTCCTGTAGATTCGACCGATACAGTAAAATGCTAACCAACCAATGGGCAGAAGTTAACCTTCTAAGACAGGCATCCCCAACCTCGGTCCTCAAGGCCCCCTGTCCTGCAGGTTTTAGAGGTTTCCTTGCTCCAGCACAGCTGATTTTAATTGAAAGCTGATTAACAGGCTTTTGGTCTACTGCAATCATTATAATCAGCTGTGCTAAAACAGGGAAACCTCTAAAAATTGCAGGACAGCGGGCCTTGAGGACCAGGGTTGGGGATGCCTGCTCTAAGACAGACCCCCTCCTTATTTGCATAATGAGGCAGAAATGTAAAAACCACAGGCAGTAATAAATAGCGTTGAAGAAATAAAGAGGATGAAAAAATACAAAGGAAGAATAAAACAGACAAAACTATTATCAGATGCACATAAATAGCATTTTCTAAACATCAGTGCTTTTCACCCCTTTATTCCTGTACCATTTTTCACATTCTCCCTCTCACTTTTAACTATTCCCTGCTCCATCTTTTTTTCCTCCATCCTCCTGCCCCCCTTTCTTCTAGTCTTCCTCTACATTTTTTTTTAAAGAGTATGGGCCCCAGCAAATTATGCAATGAGCAGGTCCATATCCACTGACTTAAGTACCCCCGAGAAAAAAACAAAACAAAGCCTAAAGTGTTTGATACAACCCCTACCCCCCCAAAAAACAAAATTCAAAAATGAGGCCAATAATAAGCTTTCCTGCCAACGTCCTGCTTTCCTCTCCAATAATAACTAAAGAAGCACTCTTCATTCCTTTGAGTTAACATTTATTTGCATTGCAGTGTCACATTTAGGCATGGACCCTCAATACAAATCTAATTCTCACATCGGTTTTCAGTTCATGGACACATCAAAGGAACCACCTAAAGCAGCTCTTATCACCTTTATTTCAACATTTCAGTTTCTTTTCTTCAGCAGAGCGTGCCGGCATTAATGATGATGCTATGCACATTGATGAAAACTGAAACAATGTAGATTTAACAGGATCCTAAGTGTCCTTTTTCTCTCTAAAATATCAGCGAACAGTAAACATGAGGAGCTGTCATATTTTTCTGAAGCTGTTTGAAGTAGTGCAGCCTTGACCAACTTCACCTCAAAGTTGAAGGCGAGGCTGAAGGTTTCCGATGGCGTTCTTAAACCTGAAGGCAGATCGGCCATTTTCCTTTGATCCCTGGAGGGGCCACCTTATAGGATCAGGGTCTTCATGTTCTCTTAGGGACCTTGTTCCCTTGTTGTGGGATAAGTAGTTCTCTATCTGCATCAACGCTCACTCACAGGTTGATTGTGGCCTTAGCAGAGTGAGTGAAAAGAGCACTCCAGGACGTGATTCTAATCTGCACACCTGTCCCTTTAATCGGGGGAAGAAGTGGGTTGGTGCTAAAGAGCAGGCAGAAATCCAGTGGCCCAGTTAGACTGAATGACTGACGGACCAAGAGAGCTGAGAGTGAAACAGGGAACTGATTTCTCTACTGCTTCTGTTCATCAAGCCAATGTTGATAGAACTTACTGTAGGAATGTCATGTTCTGATGGTTGATTGAAGGGCTTACGTGGATCTGATCTGATCTAGAGTTTTTGGCTACTAGGAGTGCGTCTTAGATGTTTGTGTCCATTCAGCTTGTAGTCCACTGCTGGATAAATATGGAGTGAGTTTTATTCCATTATTGTGCAAGCAAAGATGTTTTGTTGTTGGATATTTGGAAAAATAGGCTTTCCTCTGGAGTGAGGAGCGATGATGCATCTTTTATATTGGTTTGCATGGATGTTAACAATAGCATTTTGTAGCATTATGAGAGAGGTGTAAATTTGACTTGAAGTAAAGAGAATGTAATTGTAAAGAGTGTAATTCATAAAACTCAATCTGGGGAAACTAAAATTTGAAAGTAACATTTTAGAATATATCTTTTTTGCCATATTTGAAAACGTTAAGTTTAAAAAATATAAATTTTTATAAAGAAAATTTAAGAATAAAATTTAAGGAAAGAGCTAGGTTATTCGTTAAACCTTTTTTTTTATGGGAGGTTTTCAAAGGTTCATTTTTCGGATTACAATTTCCATTCAAATTTCCATTTACAAAATGCAATAATCGTACAAAATGTACTCCATAGATGAACATTACATGTTGGAGGCATACAGGAGGAGCCCTAAGTTTAGGATCCACAAATAAATGATCAACGTGCCCCAAGCCAGTGACTACCAATCATTTTTTTGTGCAACAGACCGGTTTAATGTAGCTTTAGGGGCCGGTCTGTAGCTGTAGTACTCCCTAGTCGCTATGGTTATTTTATACATGCTTTTAAAAGTCGTCCAGAAGTCATATTTAAATGTGAAATCCTTCTGGCTTAAACATGTATATAAATATACTCTTTATCAGATGTTATTGTCTCAAAAGGATAGAAAATTTCTATTAAATACAAAAAAAATCTGTTTCGTTTTATCTTATGCAGGCCAGTTAGTTATACGTCAGCCTGAACACCTAAATTTCGAGGATCATATATCAACGGTCATCTGTCAATCACATTTTTTGAGGTCATAGCATCTTGATTCATATGTCGCAGCTAATATACGCAACGGTTGAAATAAGAAATCAGAATAATTTCCTTTACCATTAAGTTCCGTCCCAGTGTTCACGGGGATGGACGTCTGGTCGCCCCCTTGATAATCGACCAATCTTCCCTAAGACTTTAAGGTAGAACTACTAGATTGGGTACTGTGCTGACACTAGGAACACTCTCTTAGAGGAACACTGTAATATTTAACCACTAGGGGCGCTAGACCACTACCTGCCAAGTTTAGGAGTGCTGAAAGAAACTGGCATCACCGCGCTACCGCTTGTGCTGCTACTGGTTTATGTTAAACACCATGCTACCATAATCTGAGTACTCGCGTCTCTGTCACAACTTAAGACTGTTTTTGAGTTTTTTTGTAACCTAGTAACACATGATGAACTGCATTTATTTGATTTATATTTTGGTTCATCTCATAATCACTGATTTAGAATACTTCATGATGCCTGTTGAAAAATATTCCTAAAGTTTGTGTTTTATCTGTACGTATTTGCTTGTATTGTGTCAGTAAAAGTTTCCTGGCCCGGTGTGTACAGTGAGAAACAGACAGCTGAGTTTAAGATATGATGCATATTTTATTGAACAGAATGGGAGCTGATATCACTGAATTATGCGGCAACTGGGTTCTTTATGTGAATATTTATACATAAATGAATAAGGACTGAGCCACACGGTGCTGTGTTTTACCCTGGCATGTTTGTGGTTTGAGATGCAGAGAGGCTCACACCTTCTAAAATCCCATGTCTTTGTGGCCTCTGCATTATTCTCTGTCAGTTGTGATTATCATTAAACCCAAGGGCAGAAATATGCTGCTTGTACGAGCACCCTTAGGCCTTCAGATGTGTCTGAAAACATTTCACTGTGACAAATATCCTGCTGATTTGCTTATATAAGCTGCAGAAATCCATTTTCCATAGATTGTAAGTTACAGTTTCTCTCTTGGCCTCCTGTTGGACTCTTTTCAGGAGAAATCTACCGATACAGTTTTTTATTAATTTATTTTTTAATTATGTATTTTGATAACAGTTTTACCAATCCCTTATATCAACTGGTGGGACTGGAGTTATCAAATCAACGCTGGATGGGTAGATTTTCACCCTAGTATTAGCTTAAAATGAGAAATATAGCTTAAAAAAAAAACAGAACACATAAATATACATGAATCCTGGAACTTTTGTCATTGAAAAACAATAGACTGAAATGTATTTTGAAATATAGTAAATGTATATAAGTTATATCACTGTTGCTGAATATAATTATTTATCTTAAATATCGATATGGATTTATTGTCCCTCCCTCCTCTTCAGATTATTTAGGACTGATTTTGGAAATTCAGATTTTTCTTCCTCCCTTCACACAATAAAAATGACACAATGCAAGAACTGTATTAGATGAAACAAAAATGAAACATGTATTATTAAAGGATAGCAAACAGAGGAGCAGCGATACATGTGTTTCCTCTGATGGTAAAGCATGGCTGCTGAATGCACTAATGAATCAGCAGATGCGTCCATCTATTGGCCGATCCAGATGCAAGAAAAAATACAAAAAAATGCTAATATCAGCCCAAAATATGGACCCATCTCTAGATTGTTGTTTATCCTCCACAAAGCAGATATTTGTTATTGTTTATCATAAGTAGAAGGATTTTATTAGAGCACTAGCTATAAAAGAAATGGACATATAAATATACGTTCTATGCAAGTCCTTCTACTTCTATGTTTCATTGATAAACTAATCGACCTGAAGATTTTATGCTTTTCTTTGTAAAATATGCATATTTATCAATATTTGTTCGTATCTAAAAAACTGAATCTAACTTTCCAGGCCCGGATCTTGTTAATCCTGTTATTGCTATACTTCTAGTTGTCCATCTGCTTTTTTTAAAGAAGACTAAAGATTCTCAGTGAGATTAAAATCTCTGGGATTTTTTGACCACCTGCGTAGAACTTTAGTTTGCATTCAGTTCCCTTAGGATCCTTAGCAGATTAAAGAACAGTATGGTGCTTCTGCTCTGTATGTGGGTGGAGGAACTTCCAACGATCCTCCAGACTTGCTGTAAATATCCGTGGTATTCCCAATAATCCTTACTATTACTGTATGAGAGCATAAAGCAGACAGCTGCTAAGGATTCCTCTGTTATGTAATGAACTTGCCCAGGTTGGTAAAGCAGCTCTCTGCTAATGGAAATGCAGCAGTAATATAGCAGCCACCTGCTATCCTTGTCTTTATTAGATTTCACACTGAAGCTGATCTCATACCTTCATGGCTAAATTTGTTTGCGGCACTTTATTTTTTCTATTTTTGTCTCAAAATGCAGCAGATTTATTGAAGTGGTACTTGTTCTTTTACAACAGAGCTGTTTACTTAGTGTTCACCATGGCTTCAGCTGCATGCATTTAATGATATTTTATCCAGCTCATGTCTGTGCAGGAACCTGGACAGCACACTGGAGAAGACATGCAGGATCACAGGTTGTACTATTGTGTGGCTGCAGCGTGTGAGTTGCTGTCCAGAAGCAGAGGTATCACGTTTGTTTGCTCAGGAAGTTTGTAGGAGATCTGTGGTGATGGATTAGTGGTGACAGCACAGTGGTGCAGGAGGTTCTCCATGTGGTGGGGGTTGAGGGAAATTGATTCAAAGGAGAGTTGTTGCTTCATTCTGCCAGGTTAGTGTCTAGGAATAAGAAGTAGTATAGCTTTACAAAAAAAGAAGGCGGATGTGAATTTCCTTTTTTTTTCTTCAAAGCATACATAGCCTAATTAACATATTCTGTTAACCTGAAGCAATATGCATGCTATGGTTGTTCCATGTCAGGTACGCCGGTCATTGACCTTGACCAAGGCACCTTACAGTAGAACTGCAGTCAGTCCCTGCACAGGCATGGCTATCACTGCTCCTACATAGTTAGGCACTAATTTCCCACTGAGATAAGCTTCACGAAACCACCAATTAAAAAATGAGAAAGCTAGTGTTTGAAATGTAATAAAACAGCTTTCTCTCTTTTAAGTGGCGGTATTGTGGTTAAAATGCCACACAGAAGAGAAGTTAGAGTTAGCCTGGCCAGCGGTGACTGACCTGCATGGGGGTCGCGAAAGTTTTGGTTGATTAGACTTTTTTTTATATTCCCCTCTGCAATTATTTCCACTAATTGAAATGTCTTTAAATCCACATTAACATGAATTTAACACACTGTATTAAACAGATACATGGAGGCAGAAGATGTCTTTCAGTCATCAATGCACACATTCAGCGACACACAGGAGCTCTTTCAAGCTGGGCACCGTTTCATTCACAACACCTGTCCCATCAACCAAAAAATGACAAATATTTCATGAAAAACTAATACTCTTGTGTCCTAGATCTCATCATATATGCTTATAGGTAATTTAGGAAGGCTTTAAAAAGAAGCATGATATAAAACATTTCAAGATGCTGTTTGTTCATTCATGTTTTCTAACAGGGCCCTTCATGAAAACAGCTGGATCCTTATAAAGATTTAATTACACACAGTTAGAATCTGTTTATCAATTAGCTTTCTTTTGATCTGAAATAACTATTGAGGTAAAACGGAGCATAGAATAAATGTATGTTACACTATTGAGATTTATGTGTTAAATTTATTAGAAAACCACTTTCATCTAGATTATGGGTTACATTATTGATTTATTATTTTTTTAACTGATGTTTTTTTTGTTTTTTCTTAGTAAGTGATTCTTTAGAGATGAGATCATATTCTCTGTGTTTCATGAGACCGGGTTGTGTATGACTAAACATTTGAACATTTTGATGTTTGTTTGGGATATTTTTATGTTTGAGTATTTTAAATTCTTTAGATAAAAAACAAAAGTTTTACTAAAAAGTGACCCAGTCTTTTAGATCAGTATCTCCCAAAATAACACATACAACTGACTGTTGACGCCTGAAAATATATGCAATTCTCTTTTTTATTTATTTAAAGTGAAAAGTGAAATAATCATGTTTTATTAAAACTTTCAAAGTAACATTTAATTATTTACCTCACTGTATATTTTTGATTCAATAAATACCATAAATGTACCATTATTTCATGGTATATTGATTTGTTATTTTTGGCTCTCCATATACCTCAGGACTTACATCACAATGATTGTGAAAAGCACCTCAGGCCCCGCGCTTGACGTCTCAACGATTCGGTGGATCCCGACACCTGCTCTTGTTTACTGATTTCCAAAGTTGCAGGTGTCAATCAATAAGATTGGGGTACTGAATGCAAAAAAAAAAGAAAGAATTGAAGTAATATTAAAGATGAGCTTCATAGAGCATTTTTTTGTCTTTAAAGACATAAAAACATCACTTAGAAAAAGACAAAACTAAAGACTCAGGATTCTGGTGCTATTTTAGTACCATTATACCAATTGTTTAAAGTCGTTGAAGTTTTTATATTCCAACCAATAGTTGCGGTTATGAGTTTATTAGTCTAGTACTGTTCTGTGGGTGAGAACACAATAAATTTGGAAACCTCCGCTCCAGATTATCTTACATTACATCTTTTTTGTAACAATGTCCTGTCTGGCGATGTGGCAATAGGAATCATTGTCTTGATGCTAAAAAGAGCCCAACAGATTTTACTTTCACAAGTGGAGCAGTACGGCTATCGCCAAAGTGTTCCGCTTGATTTATGCAGATAAATAGCTTTATTATAATTATGCAGGGAGTATTACATATTATATGGACACTGCAATGTTAGTAGAACAGGAAAGGAAAAACATGAAAAAGGAGAAAATGATGAGACAATGATGAAACCTCTTCAGTCTGCTTCATCACCTGCAAAGAGATGTAAAAGAATAACAAAACCAACCGATATAGTATAAGAGATACAATGAAGTAGTACAGTAGAAGTAGTAGTAGTAAAGTCTTGTATTTACATTACATCTTTAATATCAGTCTATATATATTTTTTTTTATACAGAACCAGGTTTAAAGTTGCACTTTGCTCTTTTCTTGCTCTTCAATATATTTCTGCATCATATACCACACAGCCTTTATGGCAATATTTCAGCAGGACTTGAAGGTCGACAGATGAGGGAGTGGATAACGTTCCACAATCCATTAAAAACTAAAGTTAAGAGGACCTTTGAGGTTGTAAATCCATGCTCTGAAATGGTTTGCCCCTATCCAGTCTAAAGGCCGTAGATCTTGAATGAACAAGATAAAGACTCCGCTTTGGATTATTGGTAGCATTTTATTATGCCATTAATGTTTGTTTTTTACTTTCATTTCAATTATTACATATGCTTATTATGTTTGCCTGTGTTTTTGTGATTTCTGTTGTGAAAATTTCTACATAAAGTGCATTAAGTTTTATTATTTTAATTTTTTTTAAAGAATAAACAATTAAAAACCATTTTCTCTCTTTTCTGCCATTTATAGCATCCTGTGGACCAGCCAGTGTAACTAACCCACATCACTAAGCCTGTGCCACACATAGTTCCAGCCGTACAGCTGCCTTGTTTATCTGTAGTGTCCTGCAGCAGTTCTCAGGTCCGCAGTGACATATCGGAGGCTAAAAATACACAGCGGTTCTGTTTGCATCGTCCATGGCTGAGTTCAGTATTAGTGCGGATAATGCAGTGCAGATTCTGACTGTTTATCAGCCACATTTAGACACTCAATCCTACGGATCTGTGTCACACGTGTACAGCAGACTTCCTTGTTTGTTTGGTTTTTTGTGTAGGTAGGGCCTTTAATCTGTCTCGTTGTCTAAAGACATGGCTTTAGTGTTGTCGACTCAGAGCGCAGGAGCAGATTAGCTCTGGGACTTTACTGGCAAGATTTACTGGTTTGACATTTTTGGTAAAACAAAGAAGAATTAAAGCAGATTTGCTGCATTGAACTTTTTACTGCAATGATGGATAATCTTCTCACCATTGTCTCAAGGCTGAGGTTAGGCCCATACCAGTATGAGGTTCTCCACATAAAATCTCATTGTATAAATACCAACATAAACATTTAACTTAATTCTAGAAACTGACTTTTTTTTCTAAGACTGAAAGCAAGCAAGTTGTTCCTAATGCTGCTAAAATAACATCCATTACTATGACTGTAATTAAAGTCATAGGAAAATCATATTTAAATGTCAAATCATTCTGGCTTGAACGTGTATATAAATGTACTCTTTATCACACTATATTGTCCCAAAATTTAGAAATTTTTTGTTAAAAAAAAAAAAAAAAAAATCCTGTCTTAAAATTGTGTTATTTTTTTTCGCTATCTTCTGCAGGCCAGTTAGTTCTACGTCAGCCTGAACACCTAACTTCGGCCAATCATACATCAACGGTTATCTGTCAATCAAATTTTTTTGGTCATAGCATCTTGATGTATATGTCGCGGCTAATATACGCAACAATTGAAATAAGAAATAAGAATCATTTCCTTTCCCATTGAGTTCCGTCCCAGTGTTCACAGGGATGGACGTCTGTGTCTTCAGCAGGCGTAGAGCTAACAGAACTGGCAGCGTTGCAAGGCAAGGGCTCCAACATGTACGGCTGTAAGCCTTCTACACCAAACCAAGCTTCTGCCGCCCTGGCGTCCTCTTCCACACCAACTTCATCCCTGCTTTCCTCCTCCAAATAAAAAATGTATGACGCAGGAGACTCATCTAACCTCCGACACTAAACTCTCCTCCTCTTGCATGTTTCCTCTGTCCATAGCGTTCCTTGACAGTGTCGTTTCTAAGTCACCAATTTAGTGCTACTTGGTCCCAATGGAATTTCCCATTGGGAACCTACTAGCACTAAGTTGCTAACTGGTTAGCAAGATGCTTCAGAGAAACCGGCCACAACCAAACATGCTTGCGAACCTTCTGCCACAACAACTCCTCCCCCTTGATAAACAACCAATCACATTCACTTCATTCACTCGTGTAAAGTCGTGCACCACTCAGAAAAATTCGGAAACTTAACGGTTGGAACAGCCGCTTCCCTACGATTTTAAATTAATTGCTAGTCAATCCCTGCCCGTGTTCCATTATGTGGAGCTACTGCAGCCTAACTTGCAGCAACTTGCAGTTGTTTAGTAGTTTAGTATTTAGTGTGTTCTCCATGCACATTTTAAATGTTTTATATGTGGAGATCCAATAACATGAGGCCCAGCATATCAGTTTATTTCTACTCACCTGTGGACCTATTTTTGCACGCCCTTGCCAACTGTTGTCACTTTCAGAGAGAAAACAACTGGAGACAGTAAACTTGCTGCGATTGGCTACTTTTCAGTAATTACTGCCTCCTGAGACGGTACTGGTTTGTTTCTGGTTGTCACTAGTAACATTAACAAAGCATCTTCAGGCTAATGGCTGACAGTTTTTTTGATTTCTGAAATAGTTTCGGATATTTCCTATACAGTAGCAGCCATTCAAAATGGCCCTTCCCAGCCGAACGCCATTTGAATGGCAGCCCACTTCCAGCCACTGGCTTTCTCCTGGGTGTGCATCATTTTTTAACTCCACCCTTTCACTGAATTACAGGGTCTGACCAGGAGATGACGCTTCTCTTTAGATCTTAATGTCCTCAGATCATGATAGAAATAATATTTTAGATGTTTAAAAAGGAATTTTAGGGGACCAGCCAAGGGCCCATCAAGGAAAGTGGGGAAATTTTGAATGGCTACTTCTGTAGAACTTCTCTGTTCTTGGTACAGCGACTATAACTAGATATTTATCCTGATCTTTGCTGAAATGAAGATGTGGAAACCATATAATTTCACTTCCCCCTTAATAAAAGCCACTCATTTCAAGTCTTGATGAGACTTTAGCCTCTGATTTTTAAATGTTTTGCTTGAGTTTTCATTCAAACCTTTTTTTTTTTAATAATACTCTCTTGAAGTCTTGTATTAATATATGAAGCATTAGGAACAGTCTGGCTCCTTTTTTAAGAATATTCTAAGCTCTCTAATGTATATACATTGGGGCAAAAAAGTATTTAGTCAGCCACCAATAGTGCAAGTTCTCCCACTTAAAAATATGAGAGAGGCCGGTAATTTTCATCATAGATATACCTCAACTATGAGAGACAAAATGAGAAAATAAAATCCAGAAAATCACATTGTCTGATTTTTAAAGAATTTATTTGCAAAATATGGTGGAAAATAAGTATTTGGTAAATAACAAAAGTTCATCTCAATACTTTGTTATATACCCTTTGTTGGCAATGACAGAGATCAAACGTTTTCTGTAAGTCTTCACAAGGTTTTCACACACTGTTGCTGGTATTTTGGCCCATTCCTCCATGCAGATCTCCTCTAGAGCAGTGATGTTCTGGGGCTGTCGCTGGGCAACACGGACTTTCAACTCCCTCCAAAGATTTTCTATGGGGTTGAGATCTGGAGACTGGCTAGGCCACTCCAGGACCTTGAAATGCTTCTTACAAAGCCACTCCTTCGTTACCCGGGCGGTGTGTTTGGGATCATTGTCATGCTGAAAGACCCAGCCACGTTTCATCTTCAATGCCCTTGCTGATGGAAGGAGGTTTTCACTCAAAATTTGACGATACATGGCCCCATTCATTCTTTCCTTCACACGGATCAGTCGTCCTGGTCCCTTAGCAGAAAAACAGCACCAAAGCATGATGTTTCCACCCCCATGCTTCACTGTAGGCATGGTGTTCTTTGGATGCAACTCAGCATTCTCTCTCCTCCAAACACGACGAGTAGAGTTTTTACCAAAAAGTTCTATTTTGGTTTCATCTGACCATATGATATTCTCCCAGTCATCGTCTGGATCATCCAAATGCTCTCTAGCAAACTTGAGACGGGCCTTGACATGTACTGGCTTAAGCAGGGGGACACGTCTGGCACTGCAGGATTTGAGTCCCTGGCGGCGTAGTGTGTTACTGATGGTAGCCTTTGTTACTTTGGTCCCAGCTCTCTGCAGGTCATTCACTAGGTCCCCCCGGGTGGTTCTGGGATTTTTACTCACCGTTCTTGTGATCATTTTGACCCCACGGGGTGAGATCTTGTGTGGAGCCCCAGATCGAGGAAGATTATCAGTGGTCTTGTATGTTTTCCATTTTCTAATAATTGATCCCACAGTTGATTTCTTCACACCAAGCTGTTTACCTATTCCAGATTCAGACTTCCCAGCCTGGTGCAGGTCTATAATTTTGTTTCGGGTGTCCTTTGACAGCTCTCTAGTTTTGGTCATGGTGGAGTTTAGAGTGTGACTGTTTGAGGTTGTGGACAGGTGTCTTTTATACTGATAACGGGTTCAAACAGGTGCCATTAATGAAGGTAACGAGTGGAGGACAGAGGAGCCTCTTACAGAAGAAGTTACAGGTCTGTGAGAGCCAGAAATCTTGCTTGTTTGTAACTGACCAAATAATTATTTTCCACCATACTTTGCAAATAAATTCTTTAAAAATCAGACAATGTGATTTTCTGGATTTTTTTTTTCTCATTTTGTCTCTCATAGTTGAGGTATATCTATGATGAAAATTACCGGCCTCTCTCATCTTTTTGAGTGGGAGAACTTGCACTATTGGTGGCTGACTAAATACTTTTTTGCCCCACTGTATGTATTGTCCAGATGTTTTCTTTCATTTACCTAAAGTCTGCCTTTTTTCTCACATGTTGTTTTACACTAAAATGTTTTGTTTTTGTTCAGTCTTTAGAGTACAGTTGCTGTGAGAGATGTAAAAAAAAAAAAAAAAAGCAGTTACTGGGAAACGAAAGTGTTTCAAGTCAGGCTGTCATTTTTTTTTCTCTGCCATTTGCTCAATCAGTATCATTTCAGTCTGTTCTTTGGTAAAAGTACAGTTTGCACATGAATGCTTTAGATTTCCTCCTGTCTACCTTTGTCCCAATTACCCTCTGATTTGCTGCTGGTGTCTCACTGTATGCCGCCATGAGCAGAACAATTTGGGTGACGCATTGTAGGAAGATTTATTCCAACGTACAGCAAAGATGTTGGACAGGAACATCTGCAGCTTCAGATCTCCTCAAACACCAGATGTAAATTAACCGGCCACCAGCCAATCAAATTCCTAGAATTTCTTCATATATCAGTTGGGTCTGTTTGATTTTTGCCTTTTTAATTCCCCGGCATCTGCAAATGCTCCTTATGTCCGCAACGGGGATAAAGTTCATAGAAAGTTGGATAACTACAGATGCTTATTTCGTTACCCCTACAGGCTCTCAAGACAAACGTGAAAGCTACCAGAATATTACCATGAACTGAATCCCACCTCTTCCAGTTAGAAATGAACACAGAAGCAGATGGGCTGTCCGTCCCTATTCCTCTGGCGACACCTTCTTGTGAGGAAGGTGGCGCATGGAGGCCTCCCTGCAAGAAACGAACAGATGTCCTGTTTGAGCCGAGCTGTGCTGGGAATATCAAGTGTGGCTGCCTGCATGGTGCTAGTTGGGCTGTTGCCCAGCGGGGGGTTTTAGCCAGGCCTCTACCTGCCCCGAAGCCTAATGACCTCAACGCATCACGTCCAGCTTACGCAGCGCGTTTTCACTCAGCACATGTCTGTTGGTTTCAATTTGATGGTTGGTACCTGGTGTCTGCTGCCTTATAAATATTGTTTCACTTGAAAAAAGTATTTTTTTTTCTTAGAATAAGTGCATTTGTTCTTAAATTGCAGAAGAGAGACACTTTGCCAATGGAAAAAGACAATTTACATTTAAAATAAGAAAAAATACCTGCATTGTCTTATTTCAAGTGCATAATATCTATTATACACTTATTTTATTTTAAGAGAAAAAATACTTCCTTTGGCAAATCATCTTATTTAACTACTCAGACTAAGAGTAAATACACTTAATTTAAGAAATGTTTACTGACTTCTCAGTAGTTTTTGCAGTGTTGACTAAAGACAGAAATGATTGGTTAAATCCTTTCCTTATAGGCAGGATTAGTTTATTGTCTGAGAGTTGTGTGTCGTGAGGCTGTTTGATAAGCTGGAGATGCTTCTTTAGGCTTTTTTTCATAAAATATTGTTCGCTAAAGTTTTAAGTTTGGGAATACTTTGACCTTTAGTTACCAGTTTTGTCCTTTTTTTTCAATTTCACTTTAACCACTGATGCAAAATGAAGGCCAAATCATTTTTATCAGCTACAAAGACGAGGCCCACTTGATTCCTGTCCTGTTTAAATGCTTCTTCAATTTCTTTCTTGTAGCTCTTTCAAATTAATGTGAGGCAGACCAGTCAATCGGTTAATTGATTATTCAATTGATCATCAACTAATTTGGCTGTCGATTAGCTGTTAACTGGAGATATACAGACTTTAACACGCCACTGACAGAAAGAGCAACTCAATCAGAGCAGCAATTGTACAGAAAAAAAACACTTTGATTTTAAGATGAAAAATAGGTAACGCTTTTTTTCAGTTTGTACGGCACTAGTGGCTCATTTTTAAGGGCAGTAGGCAGTAGGGGTGTAAATCACATCCATCATGGCGATTCGATTCAGTATCGATTTCCTTACCCACCGATTCGATTATTTTCGATACTCAAGAATACACTTCGATTCGATTAATTGTTTTTTTTTTTTTATTATTTTTTTTTTTTACACCTTACAGGCTAAACAAAGTTTCAAGTTTGAAATAAATCAATGAAAGCTGTAATATCATTATGCATTTTTTTTTAGAAACAACCGCAAATAACAGAAGTAGAAAAGTTGCATCAAAAATACTGCAAAAATACTGCACTATTTCAGTGCAATGAGTGCAATGAAATACCTCGGCTCCAGACGTCCCGCCCCCTCCACAGACGCTCCGCTGCACCTCTCTCAAATTGTAGCTGACCGCAAACAGTGCCGCAGACAGGAGGCCGGCTTGTTATGTTTTTATGACCGAAATTGTGGAAAACGACTCGTGAAGTTTGACCCACTAGAAGAGCGAGGTGCACGAGAACGCTGGGACCCTTTTTCCACCTGGATCTCTGCTCTTTTTGGCCCTCATGTCCCTCCGTCGTTGGACTAAACTCGCCCCCACTTCCTCACCGCCTCGGCCGTATCTAGACCCACAGCGTGTAGCACAGACCATGCTGCAATATTGAGCATAATTTAAAAATGTCTGTGTCAAGCTCACTGCAACACACTGCTGTAAGAGTATAACCAGGAAGCGAGGTAGGAGGGCAAAATAGGTTTAGCGCCACCGCAGCACTGGAGGAGAATTACGTCCAGGAGCAAAATGGATAAAAATAGACCGGAGGAAAAACAAAAACATGAATCGATTATCTTGCGGACGTGTCGATGCATCGGATCGTCGGCTTTTGGATCGATGCATCGATACAAAACGATTATTATTTACACCCCTAGTAGGCAGACAGGAAACTGGGTATGAGAGAGGGGAGGGACATGCGGGAAAGGACCACAGGTCTGATTCGCACCCGGGTCTCACGCGTTGAGGACTATGGCCTTCGTATATATGGGCCGAGTGCTCTAACAACTGCTCCACTAAAGCACGTCTGGTATCGCTTTCTTTTATATCAATAACCATGTAATAACATTGTAATAAGAGAGCAGGTTACACTATATTACTTGGTAACAAGTAAAACTTTATTTGTTAACTACCCCAAAATGAAGGTGTATATATGCAGGTAATTACCTGCATGTAATTAGTAAATTATATGTTACTATATGCCAAAAGACACTTTTGGTGGGTAATTACCATCAGGTTACCACATAACAGTTTCTATTATTGGCCCCCACCTACCTACGGCTTACAAAGTAAATTGTAACTTATGATCAGGTTAATAAAGCATTATAAGACTGAACTCAACTTACATATTGATAAGACTTTAGTTAAAAACATTGGCTTGCCAGCTTCTAGGTTTAGTTTTCTGTTATATGCCAAGTAATAAACTGCATTTTACTAGAAAATAACATATTAATTTATTGCTGTTGGTGAAATGACTGAGACTTCACCTTGTCTGCCTAAAATTTCAAGCACAGCACTTACCAAAATTCTCCATAAAGTGTTTTTTGTTAACTAGTAAAAAAAGTGCAGTAAAAAAACTTGCTATGTTATTACCATGTTGTTACGTGGTTGTTAATGTACTGTAAAAGAAAGCGTTACCGAAAACACTTTGTCCGTAAGTTTTATCCAGATTTAGCTTAACTTGCCTTTAATTTTGTATAAAATCATCTGTAAAGGAATCTTTTGCTGCCAGGAAGTAGATTAATTAATAGATTAATAAAAAAAAATAGATTAATCGATTCAAATAATAATTAGTTGGAGCCCTAAATGAATGTTCTCAATAACTTTGAGGACATGTTATGGACTGACACACAGATATTAAATCATTATAGTAAACTGGACACAAATGATGTAAACTTTAATTTAAATGTATGATTTATTTGAATTTGAACCAAATCTAACAGCTTATGTCTCATCAGATTTGCAGTTTTTTTGTTGAATCTCTTGTGACTCAAGAAGTTTTCAGAGCATCTTCATCCAATTAACTTTTGTTCAATGTTTATCAAGAAAAAAATGTAAAGTGCAAATGAAGCTGGTTTTCTAATTGGTGTGCAGATTGTTAGAGTTTATTCTGCAGCAGATGGCAGTTAAATCATGCAAAGTAGAATTTTAGGAACCGCTAAAGGGAGAAAAATCAGTCCCAGCTTTTCAGAACTAACTGTGCCGATTACATATCTACTCAGCAAACTCTACACAATAAAATATTAACCTGAAATACCGCATCCCTCAGTTATATTGACCTCAGACCCTACAGTAATGATGGTCAGATTAAGTATTAACTGGTTTTCCTTTTCTATACTTATTTTAAAGCAGTGTTGGTTATTCTCTAACGTCTGTAGATGTTTTGACGGTTCGCTGTAATTGTGACACATTTTGAAGCCATTTATTTTATCTACCCACCAATTAGACCACTTGCTCCCTTTGCTGTTGCTGATTTGTTTTTGTAATTTCATCAGTATTAAACATTTCTCTTCCCTTAAAGATGTAATTAATAAAATAGTTAATGGATTTATCTAGAGTAAATGCATGCTTGGAGCAGAGTTATATTACTGAATGGACTTTTTAACAAATATAAGAAGAAGGAAAACGGCTAAGATGGATATAAAGCTGTTACTGTGTCCAATGAACAATTGCATTTTATATAAGCGAGGACAGTCAGTTGCCCCTGCAGAGGAGTGGGCTGACACTTGTCTGTAATGATTTGGTTCAAGAGCCAGTTTGACATGATTGACAACTGCCCAGAGAGCTCCTGGAGGCTCCGTCTTCATTTGCTAAGCCTGTCTGGACTGTCGCTCTCCATTTAGAAGCTGTTCTTACTCCTAACATCATGGATTGGAAACTTCTTACTTTTGTTCAGAGTGACATGACCTAAACCGTCTCGTTTTGTTCCCTTATGACAACTTCCTTTTGTCGTGGATTCAGCTTGAGTAGGAGTTGAAAGATGCACCGCACAGTTGCAGGGTAACGTGTTTGCTGGGTGTGTGTCGGCAAGCCGCGGAGCATGCCAAGCCGCCGCCGTCTGCAGAGGGCCACCAGGTCGAGCAGCTTGAGCCAGCGGGCCTCGCCAACTGTCGATGGGAGGTGGAGAGTGGGAGGATAAAAGGAAGAGGAGTCGGTTCAAGACGTAAGACATCAAGGTCATCCTGCTGGAAGTTCAGCGTCCTGAATTAGAGTTAACCCGACGAAACAAACTGGCAGATGCCAATAAAACACCGGTAGTGGCAGATGCCGATGCCTCCAGTCAAGCAGTGGCTGCTTTCTGTCTCAGTAACGAACAGATGTTGAAATCAGAGGGTGCAGTGAATTCAAGGGATCCTCATGGCTGTTGAAGGGCTGGCATCCAGGCAGAGACGATGGAGAGAGGCTGCCGAGTTGGCAGGAGTGTGGTATTGAAGCACACGCCTGAGGAAACGTGTGAGGTATCACTCTCCCCTCCTGGTTACTGGAATGATGCAGTTCTACTGTATAAATCAGCATCTCTGTCTGCAGAGCAGCAAAGAAAAAAGTACCTCTGTTTAATTGTGAAGTTTTGGACGAACAAACGCCTTGTGTCAGACTGTATCGCCTGGCTGTTCTGCAGCCCTTTGGAATCAAGACAAATGAAAGTTTTAAGTTGAGTTGCAACAAGAAATCGATTTGTTGCATCCCCCCGCAGCACATTTCTAAACTTGAACGGATAAACCTGAAGGATCCAAGGTTCAGAGTGTAATCAGAAAGCCTTTCTCTGTTAGATTTCAGGGATCTATGCAAAGGAGAAAACTGACACACTGTGTTCATTAAGCAAAGCGTTGCTAGGAATACGCTAGGATCACTCCTCATTCAGAATCTCGCATTGATCTAAACAAGAGCTCACGGTTCAGTGGACAGCGGTCCGGATCAGGACCCACCTGCTGGCTAATCCGGACACAACCTGATTTAAAACATTTATAAATTACCGCATGTTGTCGGACGACAGTGTCTAATTTCACTTGCGCCGCTTCTCCTGTTAATACGGTAAAGCCCTCCAGAGCTTCTGGGACCAGGCTGCATCTGATACTTATTATCCAATGAGCTGCTGTCAGTCTGGGTTGCTGCTGCTGCTACTTTTAGACACAGCAGGCAAACCTGAGGCAAGCCGGGCGATGGGAAAGAAGGAGAAGAAGATGAGAAAAAGAGCAGAGAAAGTGTGGACTGCTGGAAGAACTGCGGTGAACTGGTGAAAGATAAAACAAAACAGAAAATTACTTTTTTTTTGGTTTGAAGTCCTTATTTGGCCTTTTAACAAAATATGTAAAAAGAAAAAACAGAAATAGATTTTTGATATTAATAATTTATTACTATGCGATAAGTCGAGATTATTTTTTGTGAAGTCTTCTGCCCTCTGTTATCAGGTATATCTGATTGTGTACAATAGGATTTTGAGAAAAGTTTTTACCATTAAATTATGCACAAGATGTCAGACGCAAAACATTTCAGAAACCGTATGTATCAAATACGATACATTTGGCATTACAGGGTTAAAAAAAATTTAGATTTTAAAATGGAAAAACGGTCAATGTGGATGCATAAACACCTCATTTTTTTCAGTGTTAAATTCTTTTTAAGTAACAGGTTTAATAAAAAATGTCTCCTGACCTTTACTGGTCTTTAATTTAGCTGATTTTTAATTGGTTACCCCTGGTCTACACCAATCAATGGATCATTTTGTCATAATCATGTTTTTTTGTTTTTGTTTATTTAGCTTTTAGCCTCTGTTGTGCTGCATACTGGATTTACAAATATATGCAGCTTTTGGAAAACCCCCAGCAGAGGGCGTATTATACAGGGAGGCTGTTTTAGCAATGCAGGCTGAGAAAAGCACTGATAAAAGACACTAAAGCAAGACTGAAATGTCAAATCTTTTATTATTTCTTGTATATAAAAAGTAAATAAAACTACCTCAGCCACAAAATGACCATATTTATATCTAATACACTAAAACTGTATTATTTCTACTTGACCCTCTAAGCCACAGCTCTTCCTCATTTACATAATGAGGCAGAAATGCAAACGAAAATGTAAAAACGACAGGCAAAAATAAACAGCATTGAAGAAATAAATAGGGTAAAAAAATACAAAGGAAGAATAAAACAGACAAAAATATAACACGCACATAAATAAATACTTAAAAACATAAGTAATTAATAAAGTTGAAGATGAAACGGACAATAAATAAATAAGGTAACTATTACAAAGGCGAATGAATGAAGAAGCTAATTAAAAGAGATATATACATTATTGTCTCACTGTATGATTTCATTTCTACCAACATTTATGTGTTTATTGTATGCATATTTATTTATGTAGCATTTATTTATTTATTTATTGTTTTTTAAAATATGGCAGAGCTGGTCCTCCATACCTTTCTCATCACTTGACCTTCATATTTGCCAACATCTAGCGGTTTAAGAGGCGGGTCACTGTCTGCAGTTCTAGACACGTGGATCTAGTTAGAGATTAAATAAATTGAATGAAGGGCTTCATCAGGCCAGTGTCATTTTGCCCGAGGCGACATGGTGTCCTTCATGTTCAGAGTCTGAATATGTCCACAGTGAGACAGCAGGGCTGCTCCGTGTTATTTCAAGGACACAACATAAATGACAAAGCTCATCGTAAGAACTTTTTTTTGCTAATTAATTTGGGCAGCCAGTCAAAGGTTTCAAGAGACGATCATAGGTTCTCGGCCGCCTCTGCTCTGGGTCAGTTTGGAGGCCGGATTAAAGGTTTAATGAACTTCATCTGCTGGGCTTTTTCTTTCCTTTATAATAGAGCTTCCATCACAGCAGAGCTCCATGAATCTCTGAACTGTCTGTCTACTCTGTTCCCAGTTTGCCTAAACATTCATTTGTTGAGTTAAATGTAAACAAGCAACCCTCACAGCCCTGCCATTTCATGCCTTAATGGTTACAGAAATACTTTCATTCCAGCTAGAGTTATTAGTAGCTGGGGATTCGATTCAGCATCAATTTCCTGACCCACCACGATACGATTCGATTAATTGGTTAATTTCTTTTTTTTTTTACCTTACAGGCTCTCAGCCTCCCAGTTGTAATTCTCCAATAGATTCTACATACCTTGACACAGACATAGAGAAGCTTTTCGCTCTGCTGCAGAGCAACGTGGCGTTGTCGTTAGGCTGATCCGTCCCTTCCCGTTTGTTGCCGGTTATCAGCAGATGAGATCAGGACTGAAGCCAGCATTAGGAGGCGCAGCTAGAGAGGGAGGAGGACCATGGAAGACTGCATCAGATCCTCATTTACTACGCAGCTGGAGGCTGATGACTGAAGCGCTGACTGTTTGTATGCTGCTCCCTCTGTGTTTCTCTGCACTCAGTTTTACACAGAGAAGGCAAAAGTGCAGCAAGAGAAAAAAAACGTCCTTCAGTCTCAATGAAGCACTAATATTTTCCTTTGGTCTTTTTTGTTTTTTTTTCTGTTTCGAATCAGCTGTGTGTTAGCAAAGCCCTCGGTTAGTGCAGTGAAAGGCCGGAGCTGAGGGGTGCTTCACTGTGATATAAATACACTTCAGAGGAAAATCATACTTTCCACCAGGCTGAATTGTTGATTCATCTAAATAGAGATGTTTGATACTGTTGACAGATGCTGCTAAGTGAAAGAAAAATCATTGGATGTAGTCCTAGTGCTGTTTACTGCTGGGACTATTTTTTTTCTTCCTGCCAGAATGAGGCTGTTTGTTTGAGTGCTGAATTAAACTTGCAAACTGACTTTAGGAGGTTAGGGTTTGACCCAAAGATGCAGCTTTACTGTAAGTATATATCTAAGCTCAAAGTAATTCATCAAATTTACAGAATTTAAGTTAAAATTATCAGTTAACCAGGAAAGTTGTCTCTGGTAGATGAGGAAGCTAGCTCTCTGTGTATGAAACTATGAGAAACGATCAGAATAAAATCCTTCACTTTTATTTTTTATAAATTACAATAGTAATAACAAATATTGAAGTTGCATGTATTTGGATTGATACTGAGACTTTCCAATGACAAAGTCTGGCTGATGAATGCTGATATCTTGTTCATCCCTACTGACACGAAAAGATTTTAATGTTTAAAAACCAGCTCCGTTAAAAAAAAAAAAAAGGTAATTTTTCTGTTCTTGGGAGCACAGCCTAAGTTAAGTTCTGTTTTTATCATTTTAGTTTTGTCTTATATAGATTATTTCTTTTTTTTTTCTCTGTTGTATAGATTGAGTTTTGTTCTATTATTGTTGCCAGCAAGAACCCATTTTGTTCATGAAAATTTGAAAAAAACAAAACAATTTGTAGATTGAAATGTGGAATTAAAAGGAAATCTAGAAATAGACTTTGAAAAAATGTTTGTCGAAAAAAGGTTCTGATAGTAACTTTGCTGATTTCTCAGACTTCATAAAACTTTAAGATAAAAAAAATAATAATTTCTTACAGATTTTATAAAAAATTTTACTAATGCATTTTTAATTTTTGAACAATTTTGATTTTGTATTTTCAATTTTTAGTTTTTGATTTTTGTGTTTTCAAATTTCTTTTCACGAATTGCATCGTTTTCATCTCTTGCTATACAGATTACACTGTCTTGACAGCTGGGGGGGCTTTCCTCTGGAGTGAAGTGAATCTAATAAAGACAATTTGAAATAAATGTATTTCATAACTACATCAATCTGGAAAACTTAATTTTGAATAAACTTCATTGTCCATTGTTCATTGAAGATTTTTAGGGAAAATATAAAATAAAAAAAATATATTTAATATACAATATATATTAAGATGAAATAAAATCTAGCTTTAATTTCTGGAGTGTTTTTTTATCAACAAAATGTGTTTTTTTCCTAGTAATTTTGAAACTAAAGTCACTCCATACTTTTGCAACTTTGATGGAAACACAACAGTGTGCATCAAATAAATTTCTAAGCAGTTTAGGGTTACAAGGATTTAAACTCTTACAGTTAACAGATTTCCAGGTTTCATTTTATCCACTGACAGTTCTCCTCACATAAACAGAATAAAGGAAAATTTTCGATTTCTAATTCTCAACAATTTCTATAGATTGCATAGATTGTGACATTCTATTTGTGTGTGTGCAGAAAGGTTACATGAGAAAGTAGCATATTTTGTTTTCTTGGCTGAAATTGAAAACACCCAAACTATTATTGGTAATACTGGTGATGAATGGATGTTAAATTACCAACATGCTTGTAAAATGGTTAAACATCCAACAGGTCAGAAAACGTGCAGGAGCCCTCAGCTAGAACACATTACGACAAAGTGTTGGCTGTGACCAGGCCAAGGCCAGAGTGTTTCTCCAAATCATGTATGTTTGGACTTCTTTTCAATTTACTGTGAGGCCAGTGTGGAAAGAAGCAATCTTTACCCAAACACAATTCTGGATTCTGAGGGATCTCTGAGCCAAGCCATGCTCCCAGAGTTTCCAAGACTTTAGACCAAATAGGTGAAACCAGAGAGCAGTCCCAAAAACAATGCAGATATGTGCCCACCTCTTTCTTACATTTCCAACACATATTGTCTGACTTTATTTTCATTATATGTAGCCTAGTAGGCGTATGATAATATCTGTGTAGCACCTTATACTGTATAAATTTACTTCTGGCCTCCTTCAAGTATTTACTGTCTGAGAAAACACTCAACCATTTTAGTTTAGAACATCCTAGGCCCCCAAGTATGAGCAGGGTGTGCCTCCTTTCCCTTCTTTTGCTCCCTGCCAGTGGCAGGTGCCTGTGTCCACCAGCATGCTGATGGTTCTCTAAGTGCGTGGTTGGGAACTTCATTGGGCTTTCTCTCATTCCTTGTGGCTGCAGGGCCTCCTGACCCCGTGGGACCCTCACAGGGTCACATTAGCATCGGCCATAGTCGTTTTTCTTCCCGATTCTGCATAGCAAGACGTACGATAGGGACCTTTTTGAGTATTGATGACTTTCGGGTCGGATGAATGCGACCTGGCCGTTCAGGCACAGGACGCATGCGAAAAGATCAGATTCTTATTGGATTCAGGACCACATAGCCAAGTGGCCTGGGTCTCATTTAGTAAAAAATCGGATCTGTGTTGTTCAGGCTGTCATGAAAAGATCAGATCCAGGTCGCATATGGGCAACAAAATTGGGTTTGGGTCACTTAAGGCTGCTGTGTGAACGTAGCCGTTGATCCACACGCTCTTGGTGAAGGCTCCCAGACTGCACCGGGGCGGGTGTGAGTGTTCACATTGAGTGATTTGTATTGGGGCATTATTGTTACAATTTCTGCGGCACCCGAACGGCAGCTGCACAGCCGCCACTCCCCGTTCAGTGTGAGCCCACCATTGGTTCAAAACACGGTCCTAATTTTCAAAAATTATTTTTGGTCTCCCAGAGTCGGATCCCCTTTGATCCACAAAAGCCTGCCCTGTAAATTCGGTCCACTTTTGAGAAGTTATTCATTTATTTTACTTAAACTTTTTCTTGTGGACAGACTGGTCTGTTTATTAAAATCAAATAAAAATCTGCTAAAATCGCTATTTTTTTAAGCCTTAAAATAAAATGTATTTTATTTTTCCCTTAATGATGATCTACAAACATAGCTGCTAGTGTCAGTGGTGTATTTTGCCTCGTGCTGTAGGTGCGGTCTAAATACACAATGACTCTGCAGATCACGTTTAGCCCCGAGCTCACCCTGGACGCTCTGTCTCCTCTTGGTGGGAGATCTCACCTCCATGTGACTTTAGCAGCGCCGACTAAACCGCTCACAGCTGAAAAGCTCCTCCACTTTGGATCTTGCCCTCTGTCTGTTTTTGCTCCAGGCTAAAGAAAGTAAAACGGCGTTAAAAAATTATTAACTAAAAGCAAGATGAGTCAGGAATACATTGCATCTGACAATTAGCCTAAAGAGGCGGTATAAATGAACCAGGAAAGGCTATAAAAATCGGTGCATTTATCATTTCAGGTTACAGACATTAATAATCAACAGCAGATGCTTTTTTTTCTTTCTGTTTTTAAGTGATTTCTTTTTTTATCGCCGCATTTGGCCTTTCGCTTTTGGTGTCATCTTTTTATTACATGCACAGCCCAACTTTAAAGCCTCATTGATCAAATCTGATGAATCACCCTTTGATACAGAATTGCCGCTGTGGCATTTAGCGAAAGGCCGACGAACGTGACGCGCCGCAGAGCTCCGTTCATCATTACAAGAAGTTGGCCCGACAGCGGAGCAGAGAGCGGCCAGAGGTTCAGGCCGGATTTCATTAGAGCTTCCGGATATAACAGAGGTCCTCATTGATATGCATGGCCACAGGTTGTTTCTGCCTGCTTTTCTTTAAGTGCCTGGAACCCAGGCTCCATGCAGGGCCGACTCATTACTGTTAGGCTCAAGGTAGTCCACAGTTGTCTGATTGTTTTTGTTATGAGTGGCTGCCTCATAAGATGACATCTGTTCACAAAGCAATTTAAAAATGGTTCATTAATAATTCAGGACATCTGATTTTCTCTTGTATTTTGAATACTTTTATAATTTTATATGCTCTACTAAACTAACAACCTTATTGGGCAGAATACATTTGGTCACTATGTCATTTTATTGATTTAGATACCTTAAGTACTAATCACTAGAACAAAATATTTGTCTGGTAAGCTCAGATAAAAAAGAAGCAAGTTGTGTATATGTTCATCAGAAGATATTCAGTGGTGTAGTCCAGGGTATACGTGGGTTTATCCACTTATTTTTCAATCGGCATTATGCATGTCCACTAATAAATCCCCAGTGATCCGCACTATTAGGTAGAATCTCTGAGCCAAATTTCCCATTATTCCTACGTCAGTGAAGGCATCACCCGTGCTATGCTGCTTCTAATTTCCTAGAAATCACTTCCTTAGTGATTACATTGGTTAACTGTAGTCATGACGACCAGTGAGCCAATAGGGCTTGGGATCCGCGTTGCATTGTGGGACGTGGCGGCCATGTTGATAGCTACGCGAACGTAAACATAGCTCTGATACAACGTTGTTGAACGAAGAGACATAGAAGTAGAGAGAAAAAAGATGTTAAAATCCCGAAAAGGATCTGGAATTTACCAGGACACATTAAATAGAGCAGCCAGGGACCTGCATGTTGACAAAATCAGCATTATTAATAATTTGGATCCATATGAAGTTCCAAACAATGAGTGGAGCACCGATGAGTGAGCGCCTATACTTCAAAACAGTTCCGAAGCTACAAGTCCTTGGAGTCTCATGTGCAGTTCATGAATGGATGGGTTCAGGAGCTGCAGATCATAAAGCCAGCAAACAGCGGGAACACAGTAATCCGTACGAAGGTAAGCTGTGATCAGAGGGGCTCTGGAACCTGCTAGTTTAGTAACTGCTAACCGCTAGTGCTAACAACCACTCACGCATGTAATGTACTTTTAACTAGCTGCTATGTGTTTCAAAGGTGTAGTTAGTAACGTTAACTGCCAACCCTCCGGGGTTTCTCACGTATTTGAGCCTTTTCCCGCTGCCGATTTTATTATTTTCCCGTAAAAGATCCCAACTTTGAAGGAAAGAAACAAAGTAGGCTATAAAATAAAACCGTGCATCTTTAACTTACCAGAATGCAGGGAACACACTCTCATTGACATCGGGATACTGTGGTAAGTTATGTTCGGTCGTCTTACAGCCGCGATCCAAGCTAGCCGACGACTCTTTATCTCTGACACTTGGTCTCTGTGGTTGCGCCTCCAGGCAGGAAAGCGGTGGAAAGTTAACCCATTTTCTATGTTTTTCCCATGGTGATCATGTGTTGCGCTGTTACAGCCCACAATACAGCAACGGTTGACCATGGTTGAAATCAATCAAATTAAAACACTGCTGAGAGGGAGTACAGTATGCGGTAGTTGTAGGCAGTAGTCTGAGTAGCGGTAAAGGAGGCCATCAACATGGCGGCCATGACCACGCCCTATTGGAGGAAGAGAGGATCGGTTCATATTGCTCACATATTAAATAGCATTTCTAAGTTTACTTTAAGTGATTTTCCTCTAGGATTTGCAACGATTCCGTTATATAAACCAAGCTTGTCTCACAACAATTTCATTTCCTAATTACAAGCGTTTTTGTGAATTAACATTAGCCAGCAGTTCAGCTAATGTTAGCGAAGCTACGCTGTTACAGTTAGGCCTAACGTTGGTCGTTTCTCAATATGTGTAATTGTGCGTTCTCATGAGCTACCGAACCCGACACAGTGACGGTATGCTTCCCGCCGCCTACCCGGTAAGGTGACCCAGGCAAATATGCCATTTTCAGCCCAACCAATGTTACACACCCTATTCAGAGACCTTAAAGACCAGCACCAAATACCCTATAGAATAATTCTATCACCCCTTTAAATGTGTTTGAAGGCTATTGTGGAAGAAGCTTGGTAGATAAGTAAAACTTTGTGCTGTTGTTCTTTTTTAATTATGGAACTTGGAGGTTTCATCCCAAAGTAATTAGTTGATTATAAGCTGCAGAGTTGGTGCTATGTTTGCCTCATTCTTACATTGTTACTTTAAACTCCAAAAGAATAGTTTTATCCACTCGATTTAGAGCAACAAAAACGCTTCAGACCATCAGAGAATTAGATGCATCTTATGTTTTGAAAGGAGCTTGAGGTCCCCTTTAGAAATGTTTTTAAAACTGTTATTTAGCAAAAATGAGTAAAAAGTATTTCCCTTTTTCATTTAAAAATGTTACATAAACAGTATTTATACCATTGCACCTCATTCAGGTTGTTGTGCTGCCAGAACTCAGAATGACATTAAAGTATTGTGCCGCTGCAACTGGATTTAAAGCAGAAAAAGTCGATACAGACGCCGCTCCTCTTTTCTCTAGGTCTAATCCCTCTTAGTAGGGGAGCGATAAGCACATTTTGACTTTGCCCCAAATTCCCCGTCGTTTGTGCATCCTTTGCCAAACCAAGTGGATCCCTCTAGAGTCGCACATTTTAGCGATGGCAGCTTGGCAGCCCTGAAAGTGCAGCACAGCCTCCCGTCCCAGGTCGACTGCAACTGCAGAGGGGGGAAGCGAAACGTTGCTGCCATTTTTATATTTTCCTCCCTCTGCTGGTCCTGTTAGATGTTTGCATATAGATTAGTGTCTTTGTTTGCCTTTTTTGTCTGTTGCTCATGAGCTCTTTGCTTACAGAGGAGATGCAGACTGTTGTACAGTTGAGAACGAAGCCTGTATAAAACCTGTGAGGCTCCAAAAAAACCTCGCTGGTGTGAGGGGATAAGCTGCCTTCTGCTGCAGCTTGTTCTGCTTGTTTCAATGGAGGACAAAATAAAACGGGCTGCTTCAGTTAGGCTGGGAGAATCCTATTCGATTTAGAAACATCAGTAAAGCAGAGATCATTGTTACATCATAACATATAGTTATGATTATTACATATAGTTAATGCCCACAAAAAGGGTCATATTTTGTTCTTTTAATAATTTATTTCAACATTTATTCCAAATTACCCCAGGAGATGAGAAAAAAGTTTTCATTAGTAAAGTCTTTTCATTTGTTGAATATTCTATTATAACCCATTTAAAGTGCATTTTGTTCCATTATTGTGACAAACTAAGAACACATTTTGTGAAAGGAATTATTTTTTTTACGATCCATAAATGAAACTAAAATGTTTTATAATCAAAAAAGTGCTTTAGAGAAACTTTACTGTTTCCATTTACATGTTTTTCACATTTTATAGTTTTAGACGTAATTTTACACTTTATTCACTAGTGTAAAGTCGGCCACCACTCGGGAGAATTTAGAAATGCAACGGTTGGAACAGCAGCTTCCCTACGACTTTAATGTCCACAAATCATGACAGAAAGAATATTTTAGTACAAAGATCAATGTTTAAGAAGGAATTGTAGGCGACCAGCCAAGGGCCCCTCAACTACTATATTAGCTTTATAGAGCTCATGTTGGTTGTGTTGTTTGTTTTTCTCTTTTTGCTCTTGTTTCTACATTCAGCTGGAAACAGAGATTTAAATTCAAACTCTGTTTTCTTTTTCTAGAAGTGCTTAGAAACACCAAGTGATAGATAGATAGATAGATAGATAGATAGATAGATAGATAGATAGATAGATAGATAGATAGATAGATAGATAGATAGATAGATAGATAGATAGATAGATAGATAGAAGGGTGTTTATTGAACCTTAAAGCTATGCTTTGAAAAAAAAAGCTTGTGCACAGAAAGCCTGCTCTTTAAGCAGTTCTTCATCCATTTCTTTCTTCTACAAGCTTATTGATTTAGTCTCAGATATCGTTTTAACCTTACTTAGAACAGCCCCTCCATCCTTAAAGCATTCTACCTTACACAAACATCTGCGTTTCTATCTGTATAAGAACTGTGTCGAGCGTTTAGGAGTCCTAGCCTTCACCAATATATCCCAACTTAATACACGCCTCTAAACCTAATATAGTAGGTCCACCGTATTTGGACTGGGCTTTGGTCTCTATAAAGTCTTATCATTTCATTAAACCAACTTAGAAAAGGGATCTCCAAATATGATGATAGATGGCAATTAGTAGAAGCTCCCAAAGGGAGTTTGGATAGACTCTACACAGCTTGGCATCCCAGCCACCCGACTCGCATTGAGCTCCACTGCCATTAACAGCAGCAGGTCTCACTTATTCTCCAGCCTCATTATCTGCCTTCCAAACAAACACTCTGCTTCATCTGAACAGTTGCTGCCACATCCAAGAAACTCTGTGTGCTCTAGGTCTAAGTAATACACAAATAAAGCATATTCAGTGCACATTATTAAACATGCATTGTGTTCTGGCAGAAAAGGATGGAAGGAAATATTCTGTTTCTGCAGCTTAAAGGCAAAGTCTAAAGGTATAGTAGTAAATATGGAGCTAGTGAGCTACCATTTAGCTGTAAAGATTCTTAAAATTATTCTAAGACCTTGATTACTGAAATTATCAAGGCAAATGATCTACCTTGAGGCCTAATTTAATATTACACTCGTGTTTTGGGCGGCTAGCTACCCCTAATGATAGCCTACCCTGCTGGTACATGGATGTCAAATGTAGTTAGCAGCATTTCTTTTTTTTTAACACAGTGTCCTGTCTGGTAATGTAGCAATAAGAATAATTGTCTTGATGCCAAAAAGAACCCAACAGATTTTACTTTCACAAGTGGAGCAGTACGGCAATCGCCATAGCGTTCAGCTTGATTAATGCATGTAAATAGGTTTATTATAATTCATGCGGGGAGTATTACAGATTATATGGACACTGCAATGTAAGTAGAGCAGGAAAGGAAAAACAGAAAAAAATGAGAAAAGATGAAAGAAAGAGGAGATAAAAAGGAGATAACGATAAAACATCTTCAGTCTGCTTCATCACCTGCAAAGAAATGTAAAAAGAACAACACAACCAACGGATATAGTATAAGAGATACAATAAAGTAGCACCTTGATACTATCGCTGAAGTGTAGGTAGTATTATTTAATCTGACATGTATACTGTGGTAGCTGAATATAAGAGTATGGGCTTTCTGTATAGAAGTGAATCTCTTAAGTACCTGGAAGTACTTAGAAATTCACTGGCAGTTAGCAGCATTTGAGGGTGAAAGTGACAGGCCAAACAGAAGCCCAGAGGAAGAGATAGTTATAGGATCACTTTAAACCTTAAAGGGAAACGCAATTTTTTTTTTTACATTTGGATTTTACGTTATTACATCATGTTCTACTCACCCATATGAGTGTGTATGACGTCACGCGCGCATGCGGACTGGAATTGTGACAGGCGGCCTGGGCCACAGATGGCTACGCTCTACTCCTATTCATTCTAGCTAATCTGAATCGTTCAATTCCATTTCAGAGCGAGATCATCTGTGGTAGTAGCACTCGACATCTTCCAGGCATAGGAGTAAAACTAGCAGCAGTTCTGCGGACAGGATGAATGAATGGATGACGTCATCGACACGCCGCTTTGTTTTAAAAAAATATATAAATATAAAAAATATAACTTGGATGTCTGGGGGACAGTGATTGGCCTACATGTTATGAATGCTGGCGTACCATAAAGAATACATTGTGAACAGTTTAGTTTGTGCCTTCAAGTCGTTGCCCATAGGAAGACGTTACTTGGATATAACAGAATATCTTCAGATCAGCTCCAAATTACACAAAACTCATAGAACATGATGTAATAACGTAAAATCAAGGGGCCAATGTAAAAAAAAATGGTGTTCCCCTTTAAGGCTGATTTATACTCAGAAGCCAGGTCGTCTGCGTGTGTGTTGCAGTGAACGCAGATCTGCTGCACCTCTCCCAAACTGTAGGTGACTGCAGACAGTGCCGCAGACAGGAGGCCTCTAATTGATCAAATCTACATCCGTTCTACACTATGCATATTTCCTGTTTGGTGCCTTACTGGCTTGTTTTGTTTGTATGACCACCATTGCGGAAAAAAGACTCTTGAAGACGGACGAGCTAGAAGAGCGAGGTGTGTGAGAACGCTGGGACCCTTTTTCCACCTGGATCCCCTGCTCTTTTTCACCCTCATGTCCCTCCGTTGTCGCACAAACTTGCCCCACTTCCTCATTTCCTCGGCCGTATCTAGACCCACAGCTAGTTCCTGATTGTCCCTCTTGCGTTATGGCGTGGATTAAGATAGTGCAGACCACGCTTCAATTCGGGCATAAATCAAAAATATCTGCAACAAGCTCTCTGCGACACACTGCTGCGGGAGGATAACCAGCCCACAGACCTTAAGCCAGAGCAGCTAGTGTTTGTCTGAACAAACCATCATTACCTGATTCTTTAGTTTCTCAGTTTAATCAATGCAAGTCAATCTGGAAGGAATCCAAAAGGCTTCCATCTTCTGGATTAGTCAGGATGGGGAAATCGGGACACAGGATCATACCTTTAAAAAAACACAGAGAGGGGTGGAGGCGGGCGCGGCTGTGAGGAGAGTTTCTATAATGTTTGAATTTACATTTACATTCCATCAATGTGTATATTTTTTCTTTCTGTTTTTGCATCAATAGCCAGATAACTGTAACTTGGCTCAATCTATAGTTTTGTTTTATTAGAACTTTTAGTTTGGAAACACAAAATGCTGTTTATGAACATTTTTACTGCAGAGGTATCTTGCACTGTATTAAGGCAAAGATAATAAGAAAGCTCCAAGTTTTTAATATATCGATGCTGAGATTGATTTTAGCTGCAGATGCATCCTCTTTATATTTCTATTCTAATAAAGAAATTATCAAGATTTTTTTCCATTTTCTCTGAAAAGTTAAAAATTATAAGATGATTTTTTTTGATTATCTATTAGAATATCATGTAAAATAACTGATTACTAAAACAATTGTTTGTTGCATCCCTGAATCAGAGCTAAACGTCCACCGAAGTGCTTTGGTTTCTCTGAGGTTGGGAGGGAACATAGACAGTGAGGGGTGATATTTCCATGGAGATGATGTATTTTCATTAGGCACTTAGACTCTGTGGCATGCGTGCCGCTGTAGACCAGGAAGAGATGGGCACTTGGGTGAAATGGCCAGAAAGAATCTGTTTGCTTCAGCAGTTTTGCTGGAATGATTGAAAGAGTGTGCGAGGAGGAGCATTGCTGGGAGCCTCATATTGCTGTTTCAGGACTTTTTTTTTTTTTTTAGAGATAGATGGCTTTTCAGGGGCAATTCTTCACCGTGTTGCTCTGAGTTTTCACCGTGTATTTTTAAGTTTTTTTTTCTATATATATTATTGTGTCTCTGAGTTTGGGTTGTCGCCTGTCTGCCTCCCTGGGTGGATGTATAGTTCATAAACGGGCCAGTTGAACGCTGAGCGCAGGATTAACTGTTCAGATTTACCTAGTTGGCACACTTTTATCTATAAAAACTTGAAGTATAGATCTTGTGAGCGCTTAATAGGTTTAGTGTTGTTGTTGTTGGAGACATATTTGATTTAACATTTTTTGGCAGGTCTTTGGTGCATTTTTTACTGTGTTGTTTGTAAGGCCTTTTCTTTTAAAGTCTAATCGTCACATTTCTATCCTACAAATTGGCCTATTTTCTGTGTTTTTACGCTCTGACCAGCAGCAGAATAAAGGAAAAGTTAATCTGCCTATTGTCTGTCAGCAAAATGCATACGTATGGTCTTAAAGCAGTAATGGCTTATTTCTAAAAACGTATCTAAGCTGCATACATACTGTCCATCTTTTTTTTTATATGAAATATGTAAAGATTTACTGATCTAGAACCCTGAGACAATCCAGATGTCTCAGTTTAATTATATGCTAATGGAGATATTTTTCTGATCCAGAGCAGTTTGACATATACAGTTGTTGGGCTTTTTTTTCATGATTAAATAGCACAGGCACTGTCAGCCATATTGTAACAATATGTAGCCATGCCTTTAGCAGAACAGATATTTACAGGATTGCAAATTACAATCCTGCAAAATTCATCCGGCCTATATACATATTCCTATTGTCAGCGACTGTTCAGTGCTGCTAAACCTGAATACAGACTGCTGGGGTGAGGGGATGGGGATTGCACAAATGCTTTCTGAAGTCAAGAAAGGTTTTTGAGAGGAACCTTTGTTTTCTCACATTTAATTTTTTTTTAAATATGCATTTTTTTGCATTACCTCCACCAGGGAGGTTATGTTTTTAGGAGAGTTTGAGTGTTTGTCTGTCTGTCTGTGTACAGGATAACTCATGGATGGATTTTAAATAAATATTTATCAGAAACATTTATCCCTCAGGCCAAGGAACAGTCCATTAAATTGTGGTTATGATCAGAGGGGATTTACCATTAGGCAATTCTTAAACTCTGTTTACATTTACGGTTAATACAACTATTCCTTATTTGTGCACATTATTTATGATTTTGATAAAAAAACTTTTTGCTAAAATGCCATCAGAAAGCTTATAATAGTGTGTCTCAGGAGCCCCCCTTCAGTGTCCACTATATTGGATCAGTCCATTTGCTGCACATGTTCAGAAAGGTCCAAACAAACAGCAGCAAACCATTTAAAAACAAAACAGTGCGAAGAGCAATATTACCAACTTGGCGCTTTTGTCGCTATATTTAGGGACTCTTCAGACCCCTTTAGCACTTTTATTTCAGAAAAGCGCCTAGCACCACATCTAGTAACCTTTTCCTGCTGCTGGAGACTTTGGAGACAACATCTAAAAGCAGCGAACTCTGCTCTCCAGAGCAAGTAGATTGGTAACCCCGCCTCCTGCTCTCCTCTATCTTGTCTGCTGTCATGATTCATGCAGCTATTATTTCATCCAAATGAAAAATGGAGAACAGATAAGCAGATCATGGCTTGTCTACAGTGAAAAGAAGGACTGGGTTATTTACTTTTGCCTTTTTGGAAACACAGGAAGGAGCAATCAGCTAAGTGAGCTTAGTGCTTGGAAAAAATCTTTCATTCCTTTTGAGACAGCATGATAAAGTACAAAACAACAAGAAAAGGGAGAAGAGGAGAGGGACAAAACCTAGAACAAATAATGGATGTCTAATCTATTAAAATGTCTTCTATCTGTATAATGGGTCTGTTTCATGTGTTGTCTTCTCAATTCAGAGGGCCCTGTCACTGCCCGATCCGTCCCGGAAGCTTGATCCGTTCTGCGCCATCAGCTCATTTGTGCATCCGGATATACATCCGGGTCGTCCTCAATTTTATTTTTTTTAAAAGGCCTAAATGACGTTTCTCCCTCCCAAAAATAAAGGCGTACTAAAATATAATGTGTTAAAGGTTAATAATGTGTTTCCTGAGAAAATAAATGCTTTAAAATCCTTTGTATTTTATCACTCGTCTCTGCCCGATCTGCACCGGAATGGGGATCCTACGCTACTTCCGGTGGATAACTTTTTCGGCTTTGGATTTAAACATAAATCTAGTCTTCTTTAATTTGATATTTTCGTTTTAACATTATAGTATATAGTGTGTAATCTAAAGAAAGAAACAACTAAAATGCAGATAAACATGGTTTAATCATATTTTGCCGAACTGCTCTGAGCATGTCAAATGATGACGTCAGAGAAGCAGTTTAACGAGGAAATTGTAACAAGTCATAAAACATTTTTTAAAGATGTGTATTAGCATTCTTTAGTGAAGATTGAATTAAGTAATTTTATTACCATAATTACAGTATTTATAAACACCCGGATGTATATCTGTTCGTGCATGACCAGGACGGATCGGGTAGTGAAAGGCCCCCCTGCTTGTCTTTGCCTCGGACCCCAAATTTCCTAAATCCGCCCCAGATGATGATACAGATTATAATCTCGTACAGGGATTTGTGAGTTTTGAATATTTAGCATAACAAGCAGTTCCTCACTAAACCACAGGGTGGCAGCAGTGACTGTTGACAGCCTCAGCATGGGACTCAAAGGGCCGGATCTATCAAAGGTTTGCATGTATAAAAACGTGAGCTATTTCACTGCGCACGCTAAAAAATGTACAAACTGATCTATCAACAGCGTGCTAAAAAGATTTGGTCTTTAAAACGTGCTAAATAGCGCCTCTTATCCATTTAGTACTTTTTCTGCAATGAATATTCAATATGGGGCGTTTACACGCAAAAGTGCGTCTTGTGGGAGGAGAACATGTAAATATATTAATTTACTCGCAAAGTGATTTATCAAACCTGAAAGCAATTTTGCTAACGGTATCTGACTCTATATTTAACACGTTTCAAAAGAAGGTGCAAATAGTCTGTATGCGTAATTGCGCACACATGGCAGCGTTATTGTCGCAAGAAGGAGACATCGAAATGAAGCAAGGAGACGCGGAGAACGCATTTTTTCACTCTGTGTGAATATTTTTGGAATGAACGAGGAAACGATCTTCAAAACATATCGTTTAACCAGCATTGCCATTTTGGAGCTGTTGGGGGAACTCCGAATGGATTTGGAGCCAGCCACAAGGAGGACCCACGCAATACCAGATATCACAAAACTCCTTGCAACGTTGCACTTTTTTGCATCTGGGTCATTCCAGCGTACGGTTGCAGCGAGAGCTGGGATCTCCCAATCTCGTTTTTCAGAAGTGCTGTCCGACGTTCTAAATGCCATGTCGCCCTGACGCCTGTGGAGCAACATGCGCAGTAATCTCATCCACAGTCACTTCTTGTGAGCCATTTGGTATGTGCATTTTTCTACAGGCCAATACAAAACACCTGTTTTTTTTTTTTTTTTTACTGCAGTGAA
Source organism: Cyprinodon diabolis (assembly GCA_030533445.1). Classification (NCBI taxonomy): domain Eukaryota; kingdom Metazoa; phylum Chordata; class Actinopteri; order Cyprinodontiformes; family Cyprinodontidae; genus Cyprinodon; species Cyprinodon diabolis. The sequence continues at coordinate 7,896,227 of CM060064.1, read as the reverse complement.
GTAGAAATTCAGCCACATACCACCTTAGGGAATAAAGGTTGCCAAAGTTTTTTTTTTTTATATATATATATATATATATATTTTTTTTTTTTGGAGGGCGTGGGGGTGTCACTGTAAGATTTAAATTTCTTAATGCACTAGTTTGTACAAACTACAAACTACTTTGCCGCAAACCACATTTCTGTTTTTGTCCTAGTCTTGAGTTAATTACCCTTTAAACACTTGTGTTCACTTGCATCCCCCTAAACATTTCCGACTTAGATTTTGTATTTAGGCTTGTTTTTCATGCAACCTCAAATAGTGACTTGCCAAGGCTCCTGGATAGGGAAAATAAAAATGATGGATGTCCACGGTGACAATGATAGAGGACAATCAGTTATACGTAAAGCTTAAATGCCCTTAATTAGCAATGATTTATTTATTGCAAACTACTCCAGCATGCAAACTGAGTAGGGTGTAAAATCTATAATTGCACTGCGACCCTATTTACTAAACGCTGAAAACGTTCCATATTCATAGAACCTAGTTGCACAGTTGACCTGGTTAATGTGATACTGTATGGTTAACCACATGGCAGTAGCACTAGCACCGAAAGGTCAACCGTTTGTGCAAAATGTGCAAGAAAGTACTTCATAAAATATGCTTAATATTATGTATTCTCTGCACTTAACTGCCGTGAAGCTACTGCTCTGACAGCAACAATACAATCAGCAGACCCCTGCTTAATCTATCAACATAATTAGATTTTTTCAATGCTGTTATTTTGTTTTTATATTATTAATACCACTGGGTATTAAAAGAAATTTAAGCACAAAACACTCCAAATATTTCATATGATATTGGTGTAAAGAGGTTTTGTTGGTATGAAGAGCAGATGATTAGATATTTTGGTTTGTCTTGTTTCTTTGCTGATTCTTAGGGTCTTATATTAGAAAACCTTGCAAGGAGCCACTGTAAAAACCTCACAGGCATTATCCTATAATTTTATTTGTCCTTATCCTGAGTTCTCAGCCTGGGATTTGTCTCTTTTTCTGTATTTTAAAGCAGGTAACTGTTTACTGAGAGCAGAGTTCGGTGTCCGTCTCTAGGCAAATGTGACAGCAGCACAGGCGGGGCTCAGGAGGTCCTGCTTAGATGACAGTTTAGTTGCCTTTAATGATTCCAGAGTTTTATTTTATTTGCTAATGTTAGTTTTATTATTGATGTGTATGACTGACAGACATTATGTGGTACTCATAAATGGAAAAATACAGTTGCATCTAGTATTGGTTCAAGCATTTAATTCCCAAATTAAATATGTGGCAACTTATTTTTCTTTTAAATGACGTCAATAGTGCAGTGTTGGTTGTTTAGAAAGATAAACTTTTACCTCTGCTGGAAACTGAGACAAAACAGGTGCCGACTATTAGCAAAGTCCTCCCCATTGACTCCTGCTGCTGTCTTCCTCTTCCCTACTGTTTAATCCTTCTGACAGCGAATTCACCCTCAACAAGGATGTGATTAACCTATTGAATTTTTGCCGCTTAGAACATGTCTTTGCACGATTACGTTACTGTAACGCAGCACATGGACACCAACATCCCAGATGCTGATGCCTCAGATCCGATGAGATCATTCTCCTCGCCCTTGAGCTGTGAAGGTCACCTGTCCCGTCCTCGTTCTAACAGCGGCTCCTCACTGTAGTTTTTTTCTCCCTTTTGATCATGTCTGTAATTGTCCCTGTTTCTGTGCTTCCTGTCCCTCCTCTCCAGGCTCAAGCAGAAGTCTCAGTCGGTGGATATCGCCAGTCAAGGTTTCTCTCCAACTCTGGTGCCAGCCTCACCCCGCAACAGAGCTGCACCACCTGTTGCCAAGGCGACCACCGGCCTGGCGGTAAAGGAAAACAACACCACCAACTCCCAGCTGCGCTCTCCTCGGTGTGTCGAACTGAAAAGAGGGTACACCATAGGTAAATGAGGCTGATCTGTTCAGTAGACTGAAATATAAAACCTTCTTAATGCATTATATTCTCCCATCTTTTGTTGCTTTTTTTTTCTTCTTTTTTTTAAATGGGCTCATTTTTATCCTGGTTACATCTCTACAACTCAACTCAGCCACTTTCAAGTCTCCTTCCTTTACAGCTCTTAAACTATCCACTGCCTACAACTTCAATTTTAGGCCCCAGATGAGCTTTACTCCTGTGATGAAATCTATTTCTGCCAACTGCAGTGGCGATGTGGGGGATAATTGTCTGCTCTGGTTCTGTTTCTGGGTTTCAAAGTTCGGTTAGTGCTTTGAGAGTTCAGCACTCTTTGGAGGGTTAACTTCACTTCACTGAGTTAAACTCATATAAAACTGAGGAGTGTAATGTATCCCTGTTCCTTCTATTGATGTGATTTAGTTGTAAGTTGCTTGGAGTCGGGGAGAGGCTGCAGTGCAGTTAATTGTTCTGAAGGTGATCCACAATGTTCAGGTTTCTCTAAAGTATTTCTGTACTGTGAGAACCAATAAAGGCTGAGTGGGCGTGTTGATGACGTTAGCTGCTTCTAAATAAACTAAAACTCTACCAAAGTCATCCAGTTTGACAAGTTTATTTCAAATGAGGTTAAAGTTATGGTTAAATTTTAATTTGGAGTTTTATCAAGTGGGGAAAGTAGTTAGTGTCTTATTTGCAGTATATAACTTCTGGAGGAGATGGATGGTCAATGTGAAGGTGCGTTCACAATGAATGCATTCTGGGCGTCAAAGCATTTGTGTCTATGGTAGAGGGCATCAAGCAGCATCAAGATGCACTAATGAAACGGTGCATTCGAGTGTCTGGCAGTCCGAGCGTCGGAGCATCCTAACGTCCAGTTCAGAAATCTGAACTTTGCAGCTTGAGACAGAGCGTCAACCAATCAGAAAAGTTGATCCAGGAGTTAGTAGACAGACTCTACATTCAAGCTGTGATCGCTACTGCAGAGCTGTCTGCATATAAACAATAAATAAATATAAAGTAGAGAATGGATTATGTACAAGGAAAAGAGAGCGAGTTCTGATCGTTTACTCCATTAAAACTTTTTTGTTTTTTATGAACTATGGCAAAACTGTTTCTAAAAACCCAAATTTAACTGAAATGTTAAAACCTGCCGAAGAAATATATTCAATTGTTTGAATGTTCAATTTGTTAAAACTGTTTCCAACTCAAAATAAATAAAGCCAAGCTGCTCTCCAGCTTGTAGCTACAGAACAGCAGATAAACAACCAGAGCGTTGAAGCTTCAAGGCAACTTGACCCAGCGTCCAAATTTTTGCGTCTTAGCGTTTTTGAATCCCAGATCTCATTCAGTGTTAAAGCACTCTGAGAGTGTGGGCAATGGCTGGTATAAGATTCACATTAAATTAAAACAATTCATTTTTTTATTTCTCTAAAGTAGAAAGAGAGAGGCCATTTTCCCCTCTTCTCCATGAGGAAGTAACACTGGTGATACCTGAAGATATAACGATCTGATTTAAGCTACATAATTAGTCAGGCTAGCTGATCAGTTAGCTTCTGGACCCATTCAATTCTGACTAGTTGAAACAGCCTTATCTTTTTTAAACCTAGACGACCTTTATTGTCATTTTGTTTACAAAATGAAATGTTGTGTACAGCTTTCAGTCCGTGAATGAGCAGCAGCTTAGCAGTGAAATGAACATTTCCATTTCATAAATCACAGCAGTTATCAAAATGTAAACGACGTTGGAGAAAAAAACATGGTGCAAAACGCACTGATATGGAAGTTCAGAGCTTGTAAAGACAAATATATGGTGCAGATATGGTGGATCCTTGGCCTGGAAAACATTGATGGTCTAGATGATAATTTCAGGTTGTATTTTCAGAAAGTGTGGTTCATCTGTGTGGTTAGTATTATATTAAAAGGAATATCTTTCCATTTAACAGAGTAAGTATATAACAATATCTTCAAGAGGGAATCGAAGAAAGGTAAATTAATGTAATCCAGACTTATTAAAAAAGCTAAATCACCCTTTAGTTTCTTCGAAGGTTAAAGGTCAAATGCCAACAGGGACAAGGCAGCGCTTTGATACAGAGACATCCTTAAGACGAGGTATATTCATACATTTTATTTTTGAGGGTATTTTACGACAAGATGCCAACCTACCAATACATTAAAAGTAAATGACTATCATGGACCGATGCCAGTTCAGAACAGGACTTCCTTTGTGTCTTTAAGAGTACACAGGATATGGGCACATCTTGGAGCCGGTCTGTTAGAGGATAGCTATCTGTAAGCAAGCTGCATATGGGTCAGTGCATTGATGGTGTGTCAGTTTCTGATACGAACAGCTAAGCATCCACCTGATGCAACCCATAGACTCATAAGGTATAAGAAGCAGGATATTACCTTGTTCGGGGCTCAATTTTTGCCGGACGCTCGCGGACGGGATTTTTGAGCCCACAGCTGTGCAAGCTCCATGCATTTTTCTCTGTCCTGTAACGACCTGATCTGGAATAAACGCTGTTATTTTTTACTCCTGTTTTATAGTCCTTTTTATATGGTTTTAGCCAGTTTGAGTTAAGAGCAGTGATGGGACTAACGCCGTTACCTTGTTTTAGTAACGAGTAATCTAACTAATTACTTTGACTGTAACTATAACGCAGTTACCATTGCAGACACCCCGTTACTGCGCGTTACTCGGGTCGCACAATGAACCTTTTTTCATGATAGGACTCGTGCGCAGCTGCGTGAGCTGACACCCCACCCACGTCAAAAAACTCTGCAAATAGACTGAATGGTTAGTGCAACGTTAGTGCAGATTTGTGCAGAAAAAAATATTGTTTGTGCTACTTTTGTTTAAGAGATATTAAAGATTATTTTTTAGGTCATCCAGAGGTGCGCGCCTTGTCATGAGAGAGGGGAGGATGAGAATGGCTGATCTATAGTGAGATTCCGTCTGTCAGTTGGTAGGTGGGTGTTTCTGCTGGTGGGTGTTAACGTACAGCACACACAGAGAGATGGAGAGTGAGGAGGATCCAGCAGCAAAACAGCGTTTTCCACATGGAAATACCGGTGTTACGTCGAGCTGCGTTTCCCCATCAGATACGGTTTCCCCTGCATCTCCGCACAGCGCAGGCGGCAAGAGTCACCGCGCAAGCGACAGGAAACGCGCATGCTCGCTAAAGGCGCGCAAGAGTCGCCCTGTGCTCGCGCCACAGGAGAACTATGGAGAGCGTGAACGATCAAATGATTAACCTGACAACAGCTATATGGAGAAAGGGAGATGGATGGATGGATGGATGGATGGATGGATGGATACTCTGCCTTTTCAACCTACTGTATTTTTTATTTTAAACATTATTTGATGGCCTTTGTGGCAGGGATGGAGATCCATATTTTATGTCACACACAGAGTATACATCTAGATAGATAGATGGATAGATAGATGTTACCGTATCTATAACAACCCAAACACACAGGATTTCAGAATTAGACATCCCCAGTTATTAATTTCATATACTCACCAGATCTGAATGCCCTGTTAAAAAACTTCCCATGGCGTTCCCCCCTGATGTCATTTACGTTGAGTTGCAATAAATGCTAAACTCTCTGCAGGTTCTTGTCTTTGTCGTCCGCTCTATTCAGCTGGCTTTGGAAACACACGGCGAGAAGGTTGGGTGGTGAGGTTTACTGAGGGCGAGAAACGCAAAAGTAACGCAATAGTTACTTTTACTAGTAACTAGTTACTTTTATTGTGGAGTAACTCAGTTAGTAACTCAGTTACTTTTTGGGAGAAGTAACTAGTAACTATAACTAATTTACTTTTTCAAAGTAACATGCCCAACACTGGTTAAGAGTAGTAAATAACTTGCTGAAAAGAACCGTGAGGAAGCCCCCTGAGGCGCAACAGCTTTTTTAGTGGACATAACTTCCTTATTTTAACACCAATATCTCAGTGCACTGTTGGGACTGTGCTCCTATACTGAAGGACCAGATACTGGGGTCTTTTTCCCACTTAAAGTGATTATTAGTATGAGCTCAAATACTCCAGCCCAGTAGGTGGCAGTAAAATAGGAAGAAGAATCAGCAGCAGCACAGTGGGTGGATAAACTGCTTAACAACAGTGTGACCTTAGACGGACTCAGTGAGGCGGCCGAGCTCTGTCAGTGAAATGAAGAGACGAAAGAAGCAGGAGAAATACCCCCGGTCTGCTCAGCATTTAGACTTCTATAGACAGGGCTCTGCTGCTCAGAAAATGTCAAAAACACAATTTAAAACAGGCTTATACTCGAAGGATGTTGATCCGATGTTAAGCTGGGCTTTCACTGTACAATTTTTTTTTGCCCTTTTCGGGTTGATTTTCCAGTTGTGCAAGAATGTTTCGACCGACTTTCAGCCTGATCGTGGGTCATGTAGTGTACACGTACCCCTTTTTCGGGCCGATTGATCCAGTCTTCCAGAAATGTTTTTATATTCACGCAACTTTGGCATGAATTTCAGCCTCACCGTGCATCCTGCATCATGTAGTATACAGGGGGTAACAAGGACCCATTAGCCTCTCACGACCACCGCCTGATGAGGAATTGTGAGGTCAGGAGAAAATCAAACGTTCTAAATTCTGTCGGCCATTTTGGCCAAATCGCTTAGTGGGCAAACAAGGATTCTTCTTCTTCTTCTTCCTCTCAAATGTAAACACAGAAGCATGGCGGGGGTGCGAGTGAAATGGAGTTCTTTCTGTAAAACGGACAGACCATAGTAGCCCCGTTTACTCAGCCATGTTTTTGTCCAAATATGTCGTCACCTTTTCTTTTTAGGGCTTTCAGCACAAAATTGCACAAATTGCCAATGCAGCCATTTTACTCTAGTGACTTTCATATTCCTCTTCTACTGGTTTGGTTTCTGGATAGAGTAGTCCGATTAGCGCCATCTCACTGCGGAGCTGAGTCCCATGTAGTTTTTAGACGTGCAATGTGAGCAGGTAGATCGCATCAGAGCGTCGGGCCGCACAGTACGAGAACAAACAGCGTGAGCTGTGAACTTTTTAATAGTGTTGCGCCGATGCCATTTTTTAGCCCCGATACCTGGCTGTGCAGTATCGGCCGATACTGATACCATAATAATGTAAAATAATTGCCATCATGGCTTTGTCAAGCTGCTGCCTACCTTTGTGAAGCAGGAAAAAATCTAATACAAAGTGAATCCAGTATAACTTTAATTGCCTACCTGGAGTGGGTGACAATAGTTGAATAAACTTATGGCTTTCAAAATGGTATCGGTGCCCTATTTGTTGGTACTCGCCGATACCGATACCACCATTTTAGGGCAGTATCGGGGCCCCGTCCGATAATGGTATTGGTATCTTTGCAACACTACTTTTTAACCCTGCGGCTTTGTCGTACAGTTTGAGCTGTAGCTGCGTGCAACGATTGAAAATATCGCACAGTGTACGCCCGGCTTTACAGGTGCTGGTCATAAAATTAGAATATCATGAAAAAGTAGATTGATTTCAGTAATTCCATTTAAAAAGTGAAACTTGTATATTATATTCATACATTACATACAAACTCATATATTTCAGATGTTTATTTTGTTTAATTTTGATGATTACAAATGACAACAAATATAATATACAAGTTTCACTTTTTAAATGGAATTACTGAAATCAATCTACTTTTTCATGATATTCTAATTTTATGACCAGCACCTGTATGTTGAGCAGACTTATTCAAGATAAGTAACCTTCTTAACAACTAACACATTTTAGGATGATCATCAAAATGCTTCATTTGGACTAAGATTTGATTTAATATTTGACTGGAGCAAGCACTAAAATATCTGAATTTGTAATTTGGTTGGAATAAATCTGTTATTGCTGCATTCCTAACCTGCAGTACTATGGCCTCCTTAAACCTTATCTATTGGATCTCCTCTAACAGCTCATCTTTGAGCATTCCTAGTGTGATGAGTCATTTCGGAGTAGCAGACTGCAGCCGTTTGCCAAAGGATGATTTAAGTAAAATATCGCTGGTCTGGGTGGGTTCTGGGGCTTTTTAGCCACATTCAGGACTCAGGGGTTGCATCAAGATGTGTGTGTCTGTATGAGAGTGTGTTTGTAGTCCTAACGAGTCATCGTGCATCGACTTCTCCTCTGCTGGCCAGAATTGGATCAGGGAGTGGATTGATCTGTGGTCGTCTGTATAAGCTCAGTGGGCGATAATCAATAAAGGAATTTTGGGGATAACGGCTTGTCAGCCCAGGTGGACCGACTGTTTATAATTCAGCCAGCAATTTTCATCCATTAGAGATTCAGTGACAAAAGTGGGGCTCCTTTTAGAAGCGGCCATAAGTCAGCCTGTAAATGCAGCGCGCCGTTGACTTATTGTGCTTTTACAGCTTTTAAGAGAAACATAACTAACTGTGCGAGCCTTGAACACATGAGTCATAGGAGTTAATCATTTGCCCTGGCTGCCATTGGCCTAGATAAACCGCGTTCAGATCAAGGCCTATGTTTTCACTCTTTGACTACAGAAATAAGGCATCACCATTGCTGCAACACATAATGAGACATTGATTAGTGAGAGCCTCCACTCTCCACTTCCTATCTTGATGGGATGCTGTAAGCGTCGCCCTTTGGCGTTTTATGTAGTCGGACCCAGACTGGGCTGCTCCTACTGGGCTGATCATGCTAATTTATTCTAATGGGATACTAATAATGTGTCTATGCTTGTCTACAAAGCTTGAAACAGTTGTATCATTAGAGGCACCCAGCAACTAGGCAAAAGACATCTTAATAACCTGACAGATGAGGCCCCCCATCTGAGTGGTGTTTAATGACTTTGGGGGTCTTCTTCCATTAAAAGCATGAGTCCTTTAATGCAAGAGGAGTCGTCTTGATTGCTTTAAATGTCTGCAAAGCAAGAAGATGATAGGGCAATGATAGTTCTATAGAGTTAGTGGAGTTGCTCGTGTTTAAACTCAGAAGGTTCACTTTTAATGTGAAGAGAAAAAATATAGTCTAAGCTGAAGGACAAGAAAGAAACGTTAAGGAAAGGAGGTTAAAGGAAGGGAAGCTTGAAAACTGAAATGATAAAATGGGAAGCAATGAGATGAAATGGAAAGATTACAGAAAAAACTAGAGGCAGAGAAGCAAGTCGAATTAATTGGAGGGTAAAATTAAGGAATTAAATTGAAAGGATGGTTGAATGAGACACAGTGGATGAGCAATTAGATAACTGGAAATAAGAGCAGGGATGAAAGTAGTTTTAAATTCTTGCCAGTACCGTATAAAAAAAGTAATTGGCTCATATTTATTTTCTCATAGCCTGTATTTGGTTTAAAAAGAGTCGATGTTTTTGGATATAGGCCAACATAATATAAAACGGTTTAGTTACACTTTAGTCCTTCAGATTTTAGCTTCTCTATGATCATGATTTACTGAATAGAATAAAATGTTTGGGGGGAAAAAAATGTACGTTTGACTAATATTTGATGATAGATAAAATTCTTTATCTTAAGAATGTTTCTCATGATTCCAGCACTTCCTTCTTTCATTACAATTATTAAAATATTGAATAATAAATAACCTTTCATCAATTATTCACACCATGTATAGCAGTAGATGTAGTAGTAGCTGTGTGGGCAGTATGGGGGTATTTCCAAGTGACAGAAGAAGCAGGGAAATCCCCATAGTTAGCTTAAGCTGGGCACACACTGTACGATTTTTTTGCCCTTTTCGGGCCGATTCTCCAGTCGTGCGAAAATGTTTAGTTTAGACCAAGTTTCAGCCTCACCACGCGTCATGCATCATGTAGTATACATTGGGTAACAAGGGCCGATCAGCCTCTCACGACCACCTCCCGAACGGGAATTGTAAGGTAGGGAAAAACATAAAACATGTTTGAAATTCTGTGGCGGTCGTAAGGTGTTCGTGGACAATCCTGTTGAAGCAGAGCTACCAGCCGGCTTAACAGAACCTGGAACACAGGACTGAGGGCATCACACTACAGTGTGTGCAGGTAGATTGCATTATAGCGTCGGTCAGCTCAGTATAAGAACATGCAAGATGAGCTGTGAACTTTTAAACCCTACGATTTTGTCGTACAGTTTGTGCTGCAGCTGCTTGCAACGATTGAAAATATCGCACAGTGTATGCCTGGCTTCAGCACTAGGGGTGGGTATTGGCAAAGAAGTCACGATTCGACTTGAATCACGATTCATATGCCACGATGCGATTCTATCACGATACTTGAAATATTGCGATGCATTGCGATATTTTCACTGAACACTGTAGGAAAAGGATGCAGCCCTTACCAGTGGCTGACTGGCTGGGTATGATCTGGATAGTGTCTTCAATTGATACATAACTGAAAGCAACTGAATTCATACATAGCTGTATTTGTTGAAACGACTTTTAGAGGTGTTGCCATGAAAACAAATACTGGACACAAATATTACTATTGCTGGCGTGGACACACTGACAAAAAGATCTTAGGATTCATCAAACTTAAAATAACAAAATAAGGATAATCAGTGCCGTTTAAATGGCCTCAGTGGTCCTTTTGCAAATTACGTGCATCATATCAATTTCGTTTTTACCTTCTTTGTTTTTAAAGCCTAAATGCATCCAAACAGCTGACTTGAATTGTGATGGAGATGGGCGAATTTTCTCAGTGTCCTCCATGTTTTGTTTACGAATGACTCGTCACAGTATCCCGCGGCCGGAAATGCTTGTGACACAAATCAGCGGGCGTCAACACATCCGCAGCGACATCTGCTGGACTGGAAGTTGTATTCCACTTGGTTTGGCTGATGTGCGCCAACCATTAATGTATTTTATTTGTTCATTTTTTTAAATTAAGAATCGATACTTGGCATGAAGAATCGATGCAGCAGATCACAAAAATTAGAATCGCAATACATCGTCATGACGATTATTTTGCACATCCCTATTAAGCGCCCAGATTGGTATATAGGCAGAGCTCTGCTGCTCAGGAAACTTACAAAAGCACAATGTAATACCAAGTTTAATTTGAATGAGGCATTCCTTTCTAGGGGACTAAAAGCTGGTTTATACTCAGAAATCAGGTCGTCTGCGTGTGTGTTGCAGTCAATGCAAATGTTCCCCCGCCCCTTCCACAGACACTCTGCTGCACCTCTCCAAAATCATAGGTGACAGCAGACAGTGCTGCAGACCGGAGGCCTCTGATTGGTCAAATCTACATCCGCTCTACACTATGCGTATTACCTGTTTGGTACCTTTCCAGCTTGTTTTGTTTGTATGGCCGCAATTGTGAAAAAAGACTTGTGAAGACAGACCAGCTAGAAGAGCGAGGTGCGTGAGAACGCTGGGACCTTTTCCACCTGGATCCCCGCTCTTTTTCACCCTCATGTCCCTCTGTTGTCGCACAAACCTTCCCCCACTTCCTCACCGCCTCGGCCGTATCTAGACCCACAGCTACTTATGGTCCCTCTTGCGTTGCGGCGTGGAATAACATATTGGGCATAAATCAATTATATCTGCTAGAAGGGCACTGCGACACACTGCTGCATTATAACCAGCCCTTAACAAATAATTTCATCCATTTATGTGAAAAAGCCTTTTTTTGGCCTTCTGGTTATGATACTTGCTTAGGATAGTTTTTTTTGTCACTACTCTTTGATCTGGTGCAATGCCGACGGTGTTCTTTGTTTGTTGAAAATAAGATTTGGAAAAGGTTAGTAATTATTTTAACTCCTGATTAATAAATAAATTAATACAGGTTTGATAAAGCAAATTCCACAGGGAACCTCCAAGACTGTCTAATAATCTCATAGAGATTTTTAAGACGCTTTGAGGAAACATTTACTATGTATTTGAATAGATTGAAACTGGAAAAAATAAAGAGAATTAATCAAAAAATAAGTTATTGTGTAATAGAGAATTATTTATTATTCTGGATCATATAGGGATTTCTTATGAATCATACTTTTGATAAATCAGGCTAGTTTTCATTAGCTTCTTATGTCTATGCATTTCTAACGGCTCCATTTCTTAGCATAGAAAATCAGTGTGAGTTTTCTTTCATCCAGCTGACCAGTCAGCAGCAGCTGCTGTTTGAGGGGCTGCAGTGGATTGTTCTGTGGGAGATAGAGCCGGATAAAAACAAACTTTCTTTAACATCAGCAGTACTTTAAACTACAGGAACACCATGATAAAGAAGAGCCGCTGTTCTGTCAGATGAGCATACCCATAGTCAATACCCAATTATCCTTTTAGTTTATCCCTTTAGTTTTGTACCAAAAAGAAACTTTAGACTATCCCAACGGGCGTGTATCCCTTTAGTCATGTTCAAAAAAACTATTTAACTACTGACTTTTAGGTGTTTCTTAATGCGTATGGCGATCTCACCTTAAATGGTTTTTTTTCAGAGTTTCGGCAGGTCATTAAAAATAATTGAAAGTCATTAAATTATTATTTTCTAAATTAAGGTCCTAATTGGTATTAAAATTCATGAAATGCTATTATCGTGGCATTTAAAACGCTTTATTTAAATAAAAAAAAATAAATTATAAAAAGACTTTCGTCAGATATATAATATCGGATATAAGTGGTTCGGCGTGTTTGCACGGAACCGCTTCCGGTTGACCATAATGCAGTATGTTTGGAAAAGAAGGAAAAACTTGAGTATGGGGAAAATGCGAGTTTCAACAAAAGTGGATGTAAAACGAGGAATTCGGGACATGGCTGCAGCCTGTCGACGGTAAAGATAATGAAGGATTTTGCCGTGTTATACATATGTATATGCATACACACTAGGGATGGAACGGTTTATGAAAACCGTCCGAACCGTTCGGTTCGACTGTCTCGGTTCGATTTGCGTGGGTTGCGTTCGGTTCATGCGGTGCTCCTTTTTCTCATAGGCGAACCGTTTACACTCCAGAGCAGAAGGTGGCGGTACTGCGACCAAAGCCAACCACCAGTAGTAAACAAGAAGAAGAAGAATTGAAGCACGTAGCTGGGTGTAGCAGAAAAAAATCAGTTGTGGAGAATTGTGTCGGAATGGCGAGTGGGAAAGAACAGGAGTTGGAAGACGCGCCAGCAGCACTTTATAGGTCTGCTGTATGGGACCACTTTGCATTTAGAGTGACCTACAATGACGGCGGACAGAAAGTTGTGGGTAAAAGTGCAACAGTGTGCAAGCATTGTGCAACATGTTTTGTTTATGCTAACAGCAACACGACCAACATGTCAGGCTAACCCCGAAATCCCACATACTCCGCGGCGCTCCAGACCGCCTGCACAAAGCAAAGCCTACAGCCTCCTCTGTGGCTCCTGTCCACTCTGAGTTCCTTGGAGATCGTTGAGGGCATGCGCGAGATGATTAAATTCAAAGCAGCAAAACATGTGGAAATGTTCCAGGGTTTCCGCGGATCGTTAAAAATAATTACAATTTATTAATTTTGGGGGATTTTTTCATTAATTTCATTAACTTTTATGGGATTTCGGTGTAACAATCAACATATACCGAACCGAACCGAAAACCGTGACCACGAAACCGTGAACCGAACCGTGGATTTTGTGAACAGTTCCACCCCTAGTGTGTGTATGTATGTCTATATATACATACATACATACATACATACAGAGAGAGCGATTGTTGTTGTCTTTAAAACTATTGCTTTAAAAAACAGAGTTACTCGTTCCTTTATAAACCCTATTTTTGCACATGACTAAAGTGATACACGCCCGTTGAGGTACTTTAAAGTCCATTTTTCATACAAAACTAAAGTGATAAATGCAAATCTGACATCTCCTGCATGCGTGTTGACTATAGCTTTTATCCATTAGGTCCACAATCTATATGCTTTCTGTTAGTGTGTGTCTCACACAAGGCCCTTCAATATCCCTCCTATAGACCTGTGAGTAACAATAGAGAGCCTGCACAGCATAATGAAGGTTCCAACCTTCATGCCCTTACCTGTTGTATTTTTTCTGTTTTTCCTTTTCCTTGTTTCTTTGTTCTTTGCCTCCAATCCTCTTCTATTTCTTACTTCCTCCATCTCTAACGCTCCTTTCTTGTTATCCCCTAATGGATTTTCTGTGTGTCTGACTGCGGGTGTAAGGATCTGATCTGTCACAACGACAAACGGCTCCAGTGGATCCCTACAAGCTGTGGCACCAACCTTGGCTTTTGCCTTCAGGAAATGTTTCTTTTGCAGCGTTACAATCCTGTCAGATAAAAATCATATCAAGTAAAGTATTGATTTTACTGAGATAAAAATTTTAGTTGAAGAGCGGATTAAAGTAGACCAATCACCCGGGGCCGTCCTGTCACACGTTTTTCTTTTTATGAAACAATTGGTTTGAATTCATGAGTTCTGTTTTGTGTGGAGGCTTGCAGACAGAAAGTGGGCCTCCTGCTCTGCTTGCACAGCAGTACGGTCCATCTAGAGCAGCTGACGCAGGAAATGCAAATAAAGTAGAAGAAACGACACCTGCCGATGAAACCTAACGCCCGCGGCGCGTCGGACCATTCCCTCCACTGCCTGATTATTCTCCTGTTAGTTATTCGCTGTATTTTCTCTGGAAGGTTAAAAAGGGAACAAACCAGCAAACCCTGCTGGATGTCCAGTCATGGGAAAACAGCCTGTAACTCCATCAGCAGATTTCAGTGGGTAAAAGGTGTCAGTTTGGGTTTGAAGTGAGCATCCTCATCCCTTTATATCTGCTTTCTGCAGGTTCATGAAGGCTTCTGTGTTTTGTCATTTAAAACCATACTTTTTGTTACCAGGATGCTTATTGTTTCATAATCATTCTTGTGTTTTTATCCAGCACTGTAAGCTCACCAGCCATGCTTGATTCAGTTTCTCAGGTGCAACCCTCTACATCAGAGGTAACCAATTAAAAATCAGCATGTTCCAAATAAAGAAAGTCATCAACCAGTAAAAGGTCCGGAGACATTTTTAATTATAATCTGTTACTTTAAACAGAATTTAACCCTGAAATAAAATTAGGTTTTAATGCATCAATGTTATACATACGACTTTTAAAATAAAAAATATCAAAAATAGAATGTTTTTCCATTTAAATATCTAAATTGTTTTTGAAATGGAGAACAACAATCTTTCTGTTTGGTATATAGACAATTTCCTGACTCATTTTCTGTTATAAAACACCTGAACTGACCGTTATTTTTTATTTATTTATTTTTTATGGCCTAATGTTCGCAGTGGGCTTTATGCTGCCCTGCAAGGCTTTAAACCATTCTAAAGCACATATCAAGGAGCTCATTTTGAGCCTGGATCCATATTTATTTTTGATTCTGTTCATGGTGGAGAATCCTGCTTCACAGCAGCAGGTTGAGCCAAACATACTCTAAATGTGCAGGGTCATCTATGAGCACCATTTTACTTTTCTGTCACCAGTTCACCGCTGTTCTTCCAGCAGTCCACACTTTCTCTGCTCTCTTTTTCTCATCGTCTTCTCCTTCTTTCCCATCGCCCGGCTTGCCACAGGTTTGCCTGCTGTGTCTAAAAGTAGCAGCAGCAGCAACCCAGACTGACAGCAGCTCATTGGCTGATTTCTATCATGTGTACCCTGGTACCAGACGCTCCGAAGGGCTTTACCATATTAACGGGAGAAGCGGCGCAAGTGACGTTTAGACACTGCCGTCGGACAACATGAGGTGATTTATAAATGTTTTGAATCAGGTTGGGTCAGGACTGTAATCTCTGCTAAACCTCTGCTCTAGTGTCTAACATCCACACCATAGCTGAGAGGTGCCAATTGCAAACAGCCTAACTTTCATATGTGCTACCATTTCCCAGTTGATGGAAAGGCTCTGTGTTGTTTTCTCTGCAGGGTTTGCATTGAGTATATTTTTCAAGACTTGAGGCCTGATCACGCCAGACAGGTTGAACGTCCGATTGGACGAAATATAGTATCGGACAAATTCGTAGAACTTAGAACTCATTGAAAATATCTGTAGCTGGTCAGAGAGCACACGACTCTCTTCAACTGTGCTTGAACATTTTTGGACTAGATGAAGCCCTGACCTGTTTTGGTCAGGCCTGCGATCAAATGTCATGAATCAGACTAAAAAAAGAGACATGGTGGCAGAGTTAAAAAAAAAAACTCAAAGTAAGTTAAAAAAAAAAGCAAAACCTCTTAATCATAAAATAAAACAGCGAGGGTTTCCCAGTTTGGTAACACACAGTATATAGCAAGAAAGACAGACTTAGAAATACACATCATTCAACTTTTTCAATAAACAATGTACTTTTTCCATTGATAAGAGCTTAGGAGGTCAGAAAACAAGTAAAGTGAAATAGCTCCTTTTAGAGCATCAAAACAAAAATATTCAACAACAAGGATACTTATGAGGGACAGTGTGGCTCACTGTGCTCCTTTATGTATGGAAATTCTGCAAACTTAATAAAAAATCTTGCAGAGAATCAAACCTGTTCAATTTGAAGTTGATGGTGCAGAGGCTGGTCATGCAGTGAGGCGCTGCTTGGTGTTTTATTGACAGCCAGTACTGTGACTGTGATTCTGGCTTCTAAACATGTTAGTTCATCTGCTATTTTTTATATATATAATTTGCATCAGTAAAATACAGGTAATTGTCTCAACCTCACCTCAACCAGAGGTGCGGCACAGATCAGGTCTTCTCACCCCAGGCATGAGCCTCTCTATACACATCGCTGCCAGTGTGACAGGGGAAAAATATTTTTCATAATTTTGTTTAAGGAAGAAAACAAATGCATACATACATAGATATTAAAGTTCCACATCTATACCTACCATCCATCATTAAATGAATCCGACGGTCTAAACAGCCTCATCAGAATCTATTTAGATTCAGTCATGTGACGTGATTCATGATTTACATTAATCTTTGTGTGCTTGTTTCTGTCGCTGTGAATAGCTGCGGCTTTGTTTGCTAATTAGCCTTAACTGATAATTCCTTCCTCTGATCCTACTTTCTTCTAAAACCTTTAGAGTTACCTGTGGTGCATTAAAATCCTGGTGCACGCATAGATCTCTCTGACAGTGGAAGTTTTAGGTGGTATTCCATCCAACAAGATGGAAAACTTTTGCTCTCCAGATGAAGTTTAAGTTTGTGTCTTGGTATGGATTTCTTTCTTTTTAGAAAGAACACTTTTTAAGATTATCTTAATATGAAAAATGAATCTAAGATGATATCCTTTTATCACAATGTTCTTTTTTTATATAGCTAAATTCTCCAAGAAACTTTTAGTGTTCCTGGTCGTGCATTTCTAAGGACAATTATCTTAATTCCCAGCACCGTAACGGATGAATTACCCACCATCTTTACAAAAACAAAAGAAACGAAGCCCAGTTTGTCACCTTGTGCCATTTCTCCTCCACCAGTCACCATTGCACACCAGAGTGTGCAATAGCGTGTCTTTGCCAGCTATTGCCTGGGGATCCTTGTCAGCTTGGTGTCCTAAGAAAAACTGTTTGGTATAACTACTTGTTTTAGCAGAAAGGACTTTCTGGCCAAGCAGTGTGCGGTCATAAAACTTCAGCTCTGTGCTAACCTGTCTGCATGGAGCCTGAAATCAGACCTAAAGGTGAAAAAAATATATCTGTTCAGATGTTCTAAAATTTAGAACATCTGAACAGATTTCTTTTACAGCTAAATTCTATAGCTAAATTGGATTGGATGTAGATTCTAAATGCAAATATCTAAATATAAAGGTCCCCTCTTTTGGTATGTAAAAAAAATAATTTAAATTAATGCAAGTTGAAATCACAGAAAATGGTGACAAAACAGTTGCTTTGAAACTATTTGCAATTATATATGATAATTTATATTTTTCGAATCATGCCCCATTTCTACTCCTCTCACACATGTGACACAGCGTGATGTAATTAGAGAAGGAACCTGGTCAAACATCTAATCCACTGCAGAGTTTGTCCTTTATGGGTTTATCCCTCAGTTTGCCATCTCTCAATCTGCAGACTGTTTCTGCTGCTTTAATAATTATCTTCTTCATGAACTCTTGAAGCAGTTCAAGTTTTTTTTTAATATGAGATCCAAACAGTCCACAGTTTGGCAGATCTTTCTGTATTTCAATGCAATTTCAAAAATGCAATAAATCAAATTGAAGCCTATTCAAAATCTGATCAGCTTTCCAGTTTTCTCATTAATCTGAATGACGATCTATTGTTGTTTTACTGCAAAGTGGTAAATGACATTGGGCATATCTATGAAGTTTGAAGGTTTAAGCTTCTTATCTCTCTAAATACCAATATTTCTGCTCTCCTTCTCATTAGGAAAGAACAGATTGCTTATCATTCACCAGGCGGCCTCTCTCAATCATCCACAGGGGCGTCGGTAGTGTGAGATATTACAGGAGTAAAGCTTCTCTCATTCCGCTTTAATTATTCAATTCAGCATGTGTTATTTTACTTTCATACTCTATCAATATGTCTGTTTTCATTAACGATGATGAAATATTTTGGACTACAAAAGCCATCCCCGCTGTAGGAGGAACCGGAGCAGTTTTCTCTCCAGTGGAAAAAAAGATAAAGCTTAGTTTTAGCTCATAAAGGACGTTCAAAACAGTTTAAAACTAGAGAACCCGGTTATTGTTTTTAAAAGCATCTCGGATGTCTGTTTTACAGCCAGTCTAACTTTGAAAAAGAGTGACTAATGAATGGTATTTATGCCCTTAACGGGTGTAGCTCTCACCACATCCATACATTAAGCATAGGCTGGAATGTGATTCTTATTGAATGAACACTTATTCAATTAGAGTAAATATCCATATTTCAATACTATACTTAAACACAAAGCCAGATACAACATGTTTTGTTTTAATTACACGAACACTGGTATCTTAGGGTCACCCTATAAAACCATGTGCCCTGCCATACCCATGTATTTGGAGATATGCGTAGTTGCGGCCGATTGCGTTGTCATAACTAACAAAAAACACACGGGAATCACAATATGGATCATATGGAGCTAATCTGACAAAATGTCTAGATGCACGACATACAGGGAAACCACCAAGGATATGGCGCACAACTATACATTTTAGTAAAACACTAGCGTTTAAATTCTCTCTTGGCTAACTTAGCTAAATAAGCAGGGGTATTGTGGATTGTTTCCTTCTTATAGCCTCTCCGATGGATACTAGTTATAATTACATCATACTTGCCGAAACCAATTAGAATCACAAAATACAACCTAGACAAAAAGTTAGTATCTCGCCTATCGAGAAGAAATGCAGTGACCATGGCATTGGTTTGAAGTCGCTGCTGTTCCTTCAGCCTTCGCCAGCGTTGAAATGCTTTTCCGATACATATTGTGGTCTTGGCTCTTTCTTCTTCGGCCTTTCTCTTGGCAGCACCAGCTTCACATATACTTCTCCTCGCTCTTTTTTGACCAGGTGTTGGAGCCTGTTCTGCCAACGCTTTCCTTCTGCTGCTATCGAGACAATATGGAAAACTGAGCCAAGTGACTCGCAGACCAGTTAGGATTCGTTCATGTGTCAGGGTACGCGCACAGGGGGGAGGGACAAGCAGACTGCAATGATTGACGTGTCAGGAACCAATCTTGTACAACGGATTGTCTTTTGGATTCGCTATTCATTGATTTCTCACTGTAGCGGGGACCATTTATTTTAATTTCACTTCCAGACCTTCTATTTCACTGCTTGCTAAGTGGCTGTGGGGAGATCTTTAAGCCACATGGTCAAAAAATGTGTCAGAAAAGATCTCCTACGGTACCTTTAATTATAACTATTCTGAAAATACTTTAACACCTTCATTATCAGCTGCAAGGGTAGCAGATTTGCTCTGGTGGTCAGTGACGTTACGCTATATGATGGGAGATGATGATGTAAAACATCGGTTGCCAGGGCAACGAAAAAAACATAATGTAGTGATCGTGTTAAGTCGGGAGCTTCTCTAGCATTAGCGTGGCTAATGATAGATGAAGTTCTACATGTTTGAAAACATTTTTAAAAGTAAACGCAAGACCATATGGTATAAAGGGGGAGAACTGGGTAGCGCAGTGTGCTCACTAGCTAATAGGTTAGCCTCTTTTAGCTCGATCGGTTAGACATATTAAGCTGCATTTCTTTTAGCTACTTTACAACAAGAATCGTTCGCTTTGTACAAGTAGAATACCTGCTGTTTTCTTTATCTAAAATCTCAACTTAAGTAATTTTTTCAGATGTTCCACTCATCCTCCCCTGCTCTCAGATCTTAAAGTTGTGGGGAAATCATGTTTAAATGTGAAATTATTCTGGCTTAAAAATGTATATAAATGTACGCTTTATCAGACCATATTGTCCTGGAGAACATTTTTCTCCTTTTAAAAATACTGGAAAGCATTTACCTCAGAACCACTTGTGAAATATTAGTTCAGACAAAAATGGAACCAACCATTGGGGTTGGCATTAGTGAATATCTTAGTGAGAAGAAGTTATGAGCACCTTACAAGTTTGTTAAGGGATTGAAAGAGTTAAATTTATTTTCGAATCAGTCTGTCCACTGAAAACAAAACTCTATAAGTGAAGGATATTGAGGAAAACGGTAAACCACAAAAGAAATCTTCAGAAGTATTTAAATGTCATAACCAGTGATGGGAGTAACGCCGTTACCTTTTTTTAGTAACGAGTAATCAAAATTATTACTCTTACTGTAACTATAACGCAGTTACCGTTGCAGACACCCCGTTACTGCTCGTTACTCAGGTCACACAATTAACCTTTTTTCATGATAGGACTCGTGCACGCCTTGTCATGAGAGAGGGGAGGATGGAGAGTGAGGAGGACTCCAGCGGTAAAACAGCGTTTTCCAGATGGAAATACCGGTGTTACGTCGAGCTGCGTTTCACCACCAGATACGGTTTCCCCTGCATCTCCACACAGCTCAGGCAGCATGATTCACCGCGCAAGCGACAGGAAACGCGCATGCTCCACAGGGGAACTACGGAGAGCGAGAACGATCAAATGTTAGCCTATCGATGGATGGATGGATGGATGGATGTATAGATAGATGTTGCAGTATCTATAACAACCCAAACACACATTATTTCAGAATTAGACATCCCCAATTATTAATTTCATACATTCACCAGATCTGAATGCCCTGTTAAAAAACTTCACAGCCATGAGTGGAGGTAATGCAGCCTGATGATATTTACACGGATCAGATACCTAAACCCCATGTAAGCAGGGGGAACGCTATCTGACAGCCCTATAAACCCCGTCAGATAGCGTTCCCCCCTGATATCATTTACGTTGAGTTGCAATAAATGCAAAACTCTCTGCAGGTTCTTGTCTTTGTTGTCCACTCTATTCAGCTGGCTTTGGAAACACACGCCGAGAAGGTGGGGGCTGGGTGGTGAGGGTTACAGGGGCGAGAAAAGCTAAAGTAATGCAATAGTTACTTTTACTAGTAGATAGTTACTTTTATTGTGGAGTAACTCAGTTACTAACTCAGTTACTTTTTGGGAGAAGTAACTATAACTAATTACTTTTTCAAAGTAACGTGCCAAACACTGGTCATAACGGGAAAGAGTTAAGGCTCCTTGCTAATGTCGATTAAAAAGCATTCCTGTCTATTCAGAAACATGGCTTTGTTGGACTACTGTACAAATCCTCAAACTCAACTCTATTTCTGACATTTTGAATAAAAAAACCTTCCTGGATGGGAAGCGAAACGTCTTCAACCTTGGAAACAACGTCCAGTGGATTGTTTTTTAACTTTTTTGGGATGTCCATTCAGAAAGAAACTAAGAACGGAAAGTCTATAATTTTAGTTTTTGGATACTAGAAGAGAAAATGTTTGGCTAGACCAAACAGCATTCCAAGAAAAAACATCCTGTGCCGTATATGAAGTATGGAGGTGGAAGTGTCATGGTTTCTGGATGCTTTGCTTCAGTAGTTTTTTTTGCCAGTTCTGTATCATAATATTCCTAATGAATTACACCATCTATTTGAGGCTGAGTGAGGAAAATCTGAGGAAAAATAACAAACAGAACTGGGGCTTTAAACATGACAGAGACATAAAACATACCTGTTAATCCCCGAAAGACTGAACAAAGTTAAAAGCATCTTTCATTATTGGGAATTAAGATACCATGGAGGAGCGACCAATTTGCAGGAAGAGATTGGGAAGGGGAACAAAACTCTTTTTCTGGAATATAAGTAATATTCCAGCAGCAAAAAGTGTATAAGATAAGAAAATTAGAAAATAAAAGTCTCGTTTACCTTCATACACTGTGATGACAACACAGGAGCAAGTGAACTGTGATGCTTTACTTGGGTTAGAATGTAAAATAATCTACTTCAGATTATGCTTTCATAAACTCATGAAAAGGTTTTTATTTGTGTTGTGAAGAAGTTTAAACAGTTTGATGGGTTTCCTTAAGATTGGCTTTGTTGAACATGTACAGTTAGTCCAAAACCAAAGAAGTGGAAACCCGGCTGTGAGGATGGGTGGACAGACTGAGGAGAGACCTCAGGCTTGAAATCCACCTTTAATGTGAGAGTTCACCCTGACCCACAATCACTCTAACATCTCCATCCCTAAAATACAGAGATATGGCTTTCATGGAGATGGAGGCCGAAAATAAAACGTGATTGAGAGTGGTGGGATAAGAGCGTTTGGGAACACTAAGGCAGCAGAACCCAGCGCTATGCCACTGAGCTTTTAGCCAGCGGTGCTGCTCGTGTGCGCAGAGATAAGCCCGATCCGTCTTGGCTTGGCGGCGCTGGCTGGTTGCGTAGCACCAGAAGGCAGCTTAGCCTCTTTACAAATCCAGATGAGCCTTTTTTTTTCTCTGTGCTCACTTTCTCCCACTCTGTCTCTCTGTCTTACCTCTGCCTTTATGTCTTCTCAGTCGTTCAGAGTTTTGCTCCATCTGTTGGCTCACCGGACCAGTATTATCTTTGTTGTTGAGCTTTAACCATATAGGTATTCAGTTCTCAGTCCTCCATTTGCCTCTTATGTAATATTTTGTGAACTAGAATTGTCTTTTTTCCAGCTTTTATTGTCATTACACTGTCACAAGTACAGAGCAATGAAATTTACTCTCTGCTTTTAACCCATCCCCTTGGTGAGCAGTGGGCTGCCATTGTGCGGCACTCTGAGTTAAGGGTCTTTGCTCAGAGAGCCAGAGTGGCAGTCTGTGGGAGTGGGGCTCGAACTCAGAACCTCAGGAATCAGAGCTCTATGCCCTAACCACTAGGCCACCACTCCCCAATTTTCATCTAGACAAGCAAGTCAAGAGTAACATAACCGATTATGCTGCTTTTCAGTCCAGAATCTTGGAAAAATGTGCTGTAATGTTTGCAGTTAGAAGTGAGTGAAAACCGCCATCTCAGCCAAACTGGAGCTGTGTGAAGAAGTTATTTGCTCCATACAGCTAATAACTTCTTGTGCCACCCTTGGTATCGGCGACTTTCATCTACCATTTGTGCCATCATCCAAGTGTTAAGCAGCCTTTCAGAAAATATGTGCTTAACCTTGCAGCTATAGGGAGCCTAGGTGGAAGTTCAACAGAAGAAATTGATGATTGTGCTCCAAAAAGTTCCTTTGTTGCATCTTATTCAACAGAATAATTTCCTAAATGTCTTGGCTTTAATTAAGACTTTTTGGGGGAATGGATTTGGTGTTTATTCAGCTTCTAACTTCACATTTCACTACTTGGAATCCTTTAACCCAGTGAAGTCCAACCATAGGTCGGTGACCCGGTACCAAATGGCACACAGACCAGTAACGGGTCTAAAAAGAATAATTTCCATTATTTTTGCAGATTTAATTTTAGTCTAAATTGTGTTTTATTTTGAAAAATCAGCAGGTTAAGCTGGGTTTTTCAAACACGGGTCATTCCACTAACAATCGGAATTTTGCTCTTTTCCCACTGGCAAAAAAAAGTCATGTCTAAACCCTTGCCTGCAAGCTGCATGGCCTATATGCCCCCGCTGCTGTGTGTCTGATGACACCATGACGTTTGCTTAGTGTTGATGTCACCAGTGCCACAGAAATCAGGAAAGTAAACAACGGAGAGCAACATGTGAGGAAGCCAGGGCGTAGTAAGTGTGCTTTAATGTTTAGCTGTTTTTATCAAATGTAAACAGTTGTTTTGGCTTGTTAGATCAGACATGAATGGTACCTGTGTCTTGACGTCTGTACGTTGTGTTCCATGGTATCAAGTAAATTAGCGAGTTGACTCGGGTCTGTTCCCACAGCATGCGATCAGATTTTAATGCGGGTCACTTGCCAAGTCCTTTGATCCGGGTATACACGCATCAGTGAGCTGTTCCCACTGCCACTAAAAGCCGATTGTTCCCAGGTTTTAACAACTTTTTCGGCCAGTGGGAAACGGGTATATGACTCACTATTGAGGTATGTCGGACACAATACCGCCTCCTGTAAACACCCACAGTCTTGCTGCAGCAAAACAAGCTCAGGACTCCCACAGATTCTCTTTATTACAAGGACATGTTTAAGCTTACCATAGCAGTCAGGGAGTATTACAGTTACAGACCGTTACATGGAAAAAAATTGTCTGATCCTTCACCAATACTTACTTTTTTTCATTTATTGGGGGAATAATAATTTACACAGTCAGACTAACACAAATAAAATAAACATTTTACCAAATAAAACAAAAAAATCACCATCAGAAACAGCGGTCCTTCCCACACGGCTATGCAGAGGGAGGGCTGCAGCAGACGGGATGGGATTAGACCTGACTGCCGTTAGCCTCGGAGGTCCACTTGTTAGCGCGGTCCTCTCAACATCGGAAATCTTTTTTTTATTATTACGCAATAAATCAGTGAATGGACCATAAAGTGATGCTTAAAATTATAATGTTCTCACCTCAAATGATCTTAAAACGTACTTTTATTGAACAACAGCAACAGAAAAGAGAAGTTTTAACTTAATACACTGAGCTCATCTGGGGACCTGTTCTCAGTCTGCTGTTCTTGTGAATTGGAACAGTACTAGTGCTGAGGCTGATGACGTTTCACAAGCACATGAGAACGCACACGTACACATATTGAAAAACGGCCACTATTTATTTATTTTTCTTATTTATTTTTTACATTTTTTACAGTTGCACTGTTTTATAGGGCCCGGTTTGTTTCGTTAGCCTTTTTGCTTTTAATAATTAAAAGCATTAGCCTACTTAAAAACTTGGTTTTCTGTTTACACGGGTTATCTTGTTTGACAACCAGTCTTCAACTTTTTACATCCATGTTAATCCCGCTGATCCTATAATATATATTTTTTTCAGGTCTCACTTGGTATTCTATTCCATGTCAAAGGTTTAAGTTGGCTTGGATAAAATGTGTACAAGATCCCCCAGAGTTAACCAAAAGAAAGCGCTGCTGCGTGAGGTGCCACAGTTTATTCCACCTGTGGACATGAGGAGCCTAACAACAATATGCCTCCAGGGCTGCATGATTCTGAAAAGCTCAAATCACAGTGTTGCTGCAGACTTTAATTGGGATTTCTGATACTTCCGGAGTATTATTACACCCTGGGAACAACAAAGAGCTGGTTTGTTTCATTCAGGTGGATCTTGCGTTGCTGCCTGCGGTGTAAAGTATGATAGAAGGGCATCCCGGTGGCTTTGAGTCACAGATTGGAAGGTCAATGTACAGGCCCCGTAAGGCCTCACAGCCATTACCACAAAGGTTAATAGTATGCTCTCACTGCTTTCAGCCGGCAGTGGAGAGGATTTGATGCTAACGTGGTTACAGGCAGAGAATGTCACCTCTGTTTTAGCACGTTTTGACTTTTCACTTCATGCTTATTATTCGCCCAGACGGCACTGGCAGTGGAATTAATCTCCGTCATCTAGAAGCTGCGACTGATAAGAAGAAAAAAGGTGATTCTGGAATAAAATGTTTGGACCTCAGGGGAGTTTTTGTTTATCTTTATATGTGCTCAGTTTTATTATTAAGCTGGTTCAAAATGCTTTGCTTCATGAAATGAGCTCATTTATAGAGATGAGAAAAAAAATACATGTTTTTCTGTGGAGTCGATTAATTTACACAAACCAGGCTGAGTCTGGGGGTTCAGCAAATTTAGCTCAGTGCCAATTTTCCCTGTTATGTGTTTCAATATGGTGTTTTGTATTTAAATACAGTTTAAAGACGATATATAAAGCTTATAAGAAAACTCTGAAAAAGAGACTGAACAGTCGTAGAGTCTTTCTCCCACCTTACTTATTTTCACAACTATTAAAGTCGTAGGGAAATCATATTTAAATTTCAAATCCTTCTGGCTTAAACGTGTATATAAATGTACTCATTATCAGATGATATTGTCCCAAAAGTTAGAAAATTTATATTTAAAGAAAAAAATATTCCATCTTAAAATCTGTGGGTTTTTTTTTGTTATCTTATGCAGGCCAGTTAGTTATACGTCAGCCTGAACACCTAAATTCAGCCAATCATATATCAACGGTCATCTGTCAATAAAATTTTTTCGGTCATAGCATCTTGATTCATATGTTGCAGCTGATATATGCAATGGTTGAAATAAGAAATAAGAATAATTTCCTCTCCCATTGAGTTCCGTCCCAGTGGTCACGGGGATGGACGTCTGTGTCTTCAGCAGGCGTAGAGCTAACAGAACTGGCAGCGTTGCGAGGCAAGGGCTAAAAAATTTACGGCTGTAAGCCTTCTACACCAAACCAAGCTTCTGCCGCCCTGGCGTCCTCTTCCACAACATCTTCGTCCCCGCTTTCCTCCTCTAAATAAAAAATGTATGATGGAGGAGACTCATCCACGACCTCCGACACTAAACTCTCCTCCTCTTGCATGTTTCCTCTGTCCATAGTGTTCA
This sequence comes from Cyprinodon diabolis, assembly GCA_030533445.1. NCBI lineage: Eukaryota > Metazoa > Chordata > Actinopteri > Cyprinodontiformes > Cyprinodontidae > Cyprinodon > Cyprinodon diabolis. The sequence goes on along the minus strand of CM060064.1, from coordinate 7,869,441 downwards.
TTGACAGTGTCGTTTCTAAGTCACCAATTTAGTGCTACTTGGTCCCAATGGAATTTCCCATTGGGAACCTGCTAGCATTAAGTTGCTAACTGGTTAGCAAGATGCTTCAGAGAAACCGGCCACAACCAAACTTGCTTGCAAACCTCCCCCCTTAACAATCCCGCCCTCTTGATAAACAACCAATCACATTCACTTTATTCACTCGTGCAAAGTCGTGCACCACTCGGGAGAATTTGGAAATGCAACGGTTGGAACAGCCGCTTCCCTACGACCTTAAACCTTCCATTCTCATTCTCTGCAGTGCTTCAGTATATACATTTCTTTATTTTTGATCTACCATTAACTGCATTATGTCCTCCTCCACAATTATGGTTATTTAAGCATCTTAATGATTTTTCCTGTTGTGTTTTGATGGCTGCATGTACTCATTTTTTTTTTCTTTTTCAAATTATTCCCAACTGAAAGGAGTGGAAACAAAAAATTTGTTGTGAATTTTAAGAAAACAGAAATGGGATTACAATTGGCAGGGTTTGCAAGTTGTTCAAATATAAGGATGAGGTTGTAATGTATCAAAAATTTGTGGTGACTGCTTGGTTTGCATTTGTATGCACGTGTAAAGCTTTCTTTACACATGAAAACCTAAGCAGAGGGGGATCATGGGAGCAACAGTAAGAAAGGAAAAAGATGTCCGTTTTGGAAGTTTAAGGCCCAATCTTAAAATGCTAAAGTATAGCCACTACCCTGAAGTTCTGCTGAAAGTTTACATGCTAAATGCTGTCAATAATCCTGCTCTTATGCAGTGCAAGGGCACCAGATGCAGATTTTTCTCCTCAGTGTATCATGCCGTCATGTGCTTGAGTCACACTGTGCAGATCTACATCATTGCACTGACTCAGTTTGGCCCGGAGCAAAAACGCCACCAAAATTTGCAGCGACCAAGGCTACTGTTTGTTTTTTTGTTCTTTCAGTTTTTCTTTTCCCTTCCTTAAACAACTATAGCATCATAAATGTGTCCTTCTGTGGTGCAAAGTGCCAGAGTGAGGAAAAACCTCTGAATTTACTGCAGCGCTGCTGTAAAAAAGATCTGTGCCTCGGATTTATTGGCCTACCTATGTAATTACATTGACCGGGAGTCTCTTGGTGGCCTGTCCCTCGTTGGGCTCAATTTATAAATGCCAGAGAGCCAGTAATCCCACTGTTTCCCACACTTATTCTGCACAGGGCTGCGGCCATCCCGTTTTCTGGGATTGATTACATATTCCTCAAATGAAGAGTAAGCACTTTTCCGGTGTCGATTGCTTCGACCGGCCCCTGATATTGATTTATTCTACTGCAGAGAGAAAATAAGATCTGCCACTTCACATAACTGTTGATATTTGTTTCTCTTTAGCTCATGAATTTATAAGCGCAAAACAGCTCTGTTTTCTTGTATTTAATATACTTGCTCAGAAAGCAAAAAAAAAAACAACTCTCTTTAGGTGATGGAAGTCAGTGTGAAGCATTATAAGAGGCAGAAAGCAGGATTGGAAGACCTTTTTGAGACGGCAGAGGCCACTGGTCTGATGCTTTGAAATATCAATAATTGTTACAATTCCCTATTGGCAGAGAGCAGGTGATCTAATTAAGCATGTGGTGTTTTTGTACCAGTTGATCAGAAACATGAGAATTTTCTCCATTAAAGCCTATAGGGTTAAAAATGATGAATAGACTCGTCTGTAAAGAATCTGGATCGGTCTGCGAGTTCCCTACTTTTGCCTTAAGCTGCTGTTAAAACTTTGTATGCAGCTGTATCTTGAAATATATGTTGGTCTAAATGTGGAGAAATGAAGTGCATTTTGTCTTGTTACATCACTAAAATAACATCTTGCTCATCTTGTAACTTGACCTTATAAGGTAAACCTTGCATTGGCTTAGCTTTGGCCAAATTCTAAAATCTTGACTGCAGATTTCTATTTGTATATCCAATGTGTGTTGAGATTCTTCTGTTCCACCACATCAAATTTGTCATCAGGTAACTTTATGTCATTTACCTAAAATTACATGTTGGGCCCCTAAAATTCAATATCCACATGCTCCCCCTGCTAAGAATGTATCTATCAATACAAGTTGCATACTATGCAGATGACACACAGATATACACAGCTATGTCAACAGGTGACTATGAACTCATTAAAGCAGTGAATGCATAGAAGAAATCAATGTGTGGATGTGTCAACAATTTTTTTTAAGCTTGATAAAAAAAACAAAAGTGAAATAAGGGACCAATAAAAGAATGTTAAAATGTAGCACACAGCTTCACTTTATATATCTAGAAACCAGCAATCAGGCTCTAGATCTAGGTGTACTGATGGGTTTGGATCTTCATCTCACCTTCAGAGGTTCATAAACAACTCTATGTCCTAAAGAACATTTTAGAGAACAAAGGACTAATGTCTTAGCAGGACCATAAAAAACTATTTCTTCAGAGGTCAGCTGCAGCTGCCTGCGTCCTCACTATAAATAAAAAAGTGGAACAAAGCAGCCCATTTCTTCAGTGCTTCCAATGTCTCTGTGTAAGTCAGAGAATAGACTTTAAAATCCTTGAATTAGTCTATAAATCACTGAATGAATTAGCTCCATAAGAGCATAAAATACTTGTCAGTGGATCAACAGCCAGACCTCTCAGACGTTCTGGATCGTGTCTACTCTGCATACCCAGAACCAAACCTGGAGGAAAACACTTTTAGTTAAAACCCTCCATTAATGTTGAATATGTTGAAAAACATTTTTTAAATCAAGGATTGAATTGACTATTTGCTATATTTAATATTGACTTTCCCTTTCAAACTGTAAATTGAAACATCTTTAGCTTTAAATGGTCCTGCCTTTACTCTGCCATTTCAATGTGCTTTTCTCTGTTTTTGTTTTCCTGTATTCTGTGGATGTACAGCACACTGAATTGTCTAGTTACTAAAATGTGCTGCACGGTTAAACTTACTTTGCTTTTATGAAGAATAAAACCATGGATACTGGTAGTTGAAATGGATTATGACCATCGAGCAGAGTCAGGTCTTGTGTCAGGAACAGATTCTTGTGGAATAAACCAAAGAATGAAATAATGAAGAAAGAAAGAGAATCCAGCAATGAGGACCTGCAGAGGAGGTGTGTATATGTGGGAGATAGAACAAAGAATAGGCTAATCAGCTGATAGGGAGCAGGTGTAGATAGAAGCAACTAGAAGGGAGCTAGGGGAAACTAGACTGGCACAAGGGGGCTGCTTAAATATAACTAAAAACAACTACAGTGACAAAAAGAGAAAAGAGAACAATGACCAAGAAAGCTCAAAAATGACATAAATTCAAAGTGTAACTGAAAACTCAAAAAGGAAACTTGAACAGAACCAAAAAAGTCCAAAAAGGGTAGAATCATGGCACTACCTCTCTGCTCCTCTTATTACAACACCACAAATGTCATTGTTCCTGCTTCCAGGTCAGCGTGTCTCTGCAGGGGTTTATCCAAGAGAGAAAAATAACTGGAAGATGCGTATTTAGCTGGCCAGCCCTCAGCTCTGTCCTCTCTACAAGGGTCACTGGATGGCAGACCTCTGGAAGGCGGTCTGATGGCAGCCTAGAGGCAGAACCTACACCATGCTGGATTACAGACTTTTCTTTCTCAAGGAGGCAGAACAAAGTAACCCAAGAAAAAACAGTGGCTAAGGAAAAGCAGTCAGCAGTGATCGCCTGTTTGGGCCTGAAATGAATCTCAAACATCTACATAAAATCTGTAAGAGAAAAAAAATGAAAATAATTTCATTTATTTTTTTCTTTTAGAAGTACATATTCAGTAGAAAACATCAAAATTAATTTAAAGAGTTAACCCTTTGATGCCTGTTGTTGCAAATATGCAACAAACCATTTTTCTGACTCAAACAATGCCAGTTATGGCGTCTCCATGCGGACCTGGGAAACTTTTAGCAAGCCCGACTTTGTGGTGCGACTGGTCCTAATGGTACGTTGATCGTTATAAATGTTTTTACAAGTTTGCAGTATGCCTAAATTTCTATGAATTTTAGTGCGATAGTGAAAATCAGAATCTTAATTTGGCAACTCGTTAGAGGGAAAAAAAACCCAGTAGGAAATAGGAATAGTCTTTTATAATACTTTCTGGATTGGTTTAAAAACAAGAAAATTGCAAATTACAACTGATTCACTTTGCATTTACATCAGTCAGTGAGTGATTAACAGTATTATTTGGATTTTTACTTCCTCATTTAAAATCCTGTTTTCATACACTAATGGTATATTAGAGCTGAGTAGGTTTCATTAACAGACCATCATCAACGAGTCCCTCTCTACAGTTAATTACCTCTTCACTGCTTCCTAATGGACTCCTCTTACTGCTTACCCAAAAGGTTACGTCTATTTAACCACACTGACATCTCACACCTTAAAATGCTGCAATATGTCTGCAGCTCCTCATTTAACCAACAACGTGTCCTTCTAGCGCATCTCCTGGGGGCGCGGATTCATTAACCAGTTTAACGTAACTGGCTTACACTGGGGGGGCGGGGCAGAGCCCCGGATTTTCCGCCATTCTTGCTGTTAAGGTGTCTGACTGGCTCCCTTTGCTTGGTGTTGCTGGGTGCAGTCTAATTCCTGTCTGGGACAAAAGAGCTACCTTTGAGGTTTTTATGCAGCTAAGTGATTTATATGAGGTTTATTTAGGGTAATGAGGGAATATATGGCTGTGTCTGAGTTTAAAGGAAGGTAATTAACTCCTGCAGAGGGGTTCAGCGTAGATAAGCAAGCGGACAGTGACATAACAACATGTTTGTTTTGTTTATTTGCCCAACAGCGCTTGTGTTGTGGCTCCTCTTTCTGTCTCCCTGTCGGGTTTATTGTGGACTTAACCTTCAGGACTCGGCTCGGCTTTATTATTTTAATAAATTACCCTGCATGAAGGGAGCAGTGGTGCATGTCTGATGTATGTCCCCTCTTTCCTCCTCCCTTTTTCTCCCTTATCTCCGACCATCTTGTGTCCCGGCCGTCTGTTTCGGCGCCTATAATTAAGAGTCTTCTGGAAGCTGTCATGTGTCTCATCACCGTACGTGGTGATCTCCATGGGGGATAACATAAAATGCAGGAACAGAGCATAAAGAAGAGATACGGGAAGAAGCAGATCTCTGCTCAGGTGATGGATGTTTTCCTCCAGCTTAGCCAGTGGTCAACCGTCGGTGAGGCCGCCCAAGCTTTCTGCGAGCCTTCAGACGCCTGCAGAGGATAGATGACCCTGAGCGGGGGGCAAGGAGCTGAAAGATGGCCCGCTGTGGCGCCACCGCTTATCGATCACTGCTAGCCCCCCTGTAGAAGCGTCCTGAGAGACGAGTCTGTCAATAACAGCGGGCTGAAATGTAGTGGCGGCGGGTCAGTGTCCAGCGGGATGACACAGCATCACATTTCCTATCTCTGCTAAAAGCATTGGGCTGATTTACGGAGGCTGATCTCCACACACTGACCACACTGACAGCAGGCATGGACTTTAGAGCTCCTACTCTGGATGTCGTTGTTTTCAATTTTGACCTTAATTTCTTACATGATGCAAAACATTTAGCCTCATTAGAAACTTCAATTTGTTTTTATTGCATATGATGTTTTGGACTAACAGGAAATGAAATGTGGAAAGATGAGATATGAGTATTTCTCCTTACAAAAGAAAACAGGAGAAATGTGTTAATTTTAATAGGCTGCACTGAATTCATTACTATTCTGTAAGATCATTGCCTGCTGTAAGGTTAGCTGAAATACGTCTAATTCAGCTCCGCAAATCTAGAGTCAAGATGATTTATTTCAAGAGCTTTGAAATTGGTTTGCCTTTGTAAACTGGAGTCTAAACCCCATTTTAAACCTCACCTGTATCGGCTCTGCTGCGGTGCAAAGCCCGGAGGTGCTCCAAAGAGCAGGTTCTGATTGTGCAATAACAGCCAGAGATGAACACCAAAGTCAGACTTGAAAAAACAAAAATCTATTTTATGGATTTTAAAATTTTAAAATGGTTAACAGCTTTTTTTGTTTTGTTTTTGGGCTTTCAGGTATTTTCAGGAGTTATATCCTAAAATAGGTGGGTACACTAAATGCAGTGAAGCAATATTTGTTGCTTACTTTGGTGCATTTAGAGTTAAATCATGTTTTTATTATCAAAGTTATATAAACAGGACAGTTATTGATCTAAACTGTTCACTATATACAAATATGCTCAGGAATCGATCTATACGGCAAAAGGTTTTCAAGTAAATCTAGGCAACTTTAGGGAGATATTTTGAAATTCTTAATGCTGTTATTGTTCCGTTTCCTGTTGTTGAGATGTGATTTCTACATGCCATGTTTACTGCAGCGACCAGCAATGATAAAATCCAGTTATATTTTGTCATCTGCTCACCGATGCATGCGGAGTCTGAGAGTTTTCCACTTTGATTAGTCAAGGTATTTGCAGCATATTAAGCACGTTGAGCTGACCTGCTTACACTGAGCCTGAGTTCGGTTCAAGTTCTGATTTCAGGCACATCCAGTTTGACATAAACGGGAAAACGACACCCGGCATCAAATCAATCAGCAGCTCCTGAATGTTGGGACAAGCTAACAAATCAAAACATTTCTGATCAGATGTTAAAGAAACAAACTTTTAGATAGACTTTTTGATGATTCACACTTATGATACAATACTAATAATTTAATAACTTGGCCATATTTGAGCTGAAAGTTCTGCATGTTAGCAGTGAGAGCGAAGATCTATTCCTGATGTCACTGATGCTAGACTTTTATAATCACGCATGCGACTTCAGTTGCTTCCGGTTTGTTTCCCATTTGCCGTGTTCCCCTCATGGCCTTTCCCAGCTTTCACACACCTGTTATCAATTGATAGCAGATTATCAGGCTTTGCTGAACTGCAATCATCTCAATCAGGTGTGCTGAAGCTCAGAAACACCCAGAACATGCAGAGCAGTGCGCCTTGAGGACCAGGGTTGAAAAACACTGTTCTAAAGTGTGGACGATCTGTATTTTGGGTTGCATCATAAATTACAATTAACTAGGGCTCCAACTAACGACTATTTTGCAAATTGAATAATCTGTTGATTATTTATTGGATTAATCAATTAATAATCAGATAGCAAAAGGTTCCTTAAAGAAGACTATTATCTAAATTAAACCAGGTGAAACTAGAATCCACTTTAGGAGGTCCGGATAGAGCATATTGACAGACGAAAATGTTTTTGTTTTGTTTTTTAAATGCTAAATGTTGTATATATATGAATATACAATGTGAATGTGTGTGTATGTATGTATATATATATATATATATATATATATATATATATATATATATATATATATACACAAAGCATTTTTCCTCTCCACTGTCGCTTCAAGCATGCAGGATTACTTATGAGTCGATGCAATCCACTGGTTTCCTTAGCTAGAAAACTTTGAATCAATTCGACTGTATGATCTGGTGAACTGTAAAATGCCTTGCGATTACATGTGTTGTGAGTTGGCGCTATAGAAATAAACTGAATAAACTGATTTTTTTTTTTTTTTTACAGTTTTGGCATAATTGCTGCTCAAGCTGGGTCGCTCTGTCAGCTAAAGACACGTTTTAGAGTCTCTACAATCTAGTTAACCAATAATGAATTACTAAAAGAGTTGATTTTTTTCAATAATAAATGTATCCGATTTATTGTTTTCACCCTATTATTATCCTTTGGTTCCTCTCTCTGTGGTCCATGGCTTTTTCTGTCTATACTCTGAATTTAAATGTTTGATCTTTTTATACCAGCTTATATATATTTTAAACTGACTTTCAGATTCCTGCGGCTCAGAGCAGACGGAGCTGTTTAACTGTAACCGTTTCCACACATTTTTTTTTTTTTTTCATTGTGTTTCCATATCTGTGTTAAGCAGATACGATTTCAGCTGGAGAATAGAGACCCAGTTCTGTCCCTTCTGTCATAACAAGTAGGTTAGCAGGAAGCACCTGTGTGTTTGAATAGCTTTACACCATCTGCTCCTTTAGCTCCCAGTTATACAGGTTCATCCTGAACACCTAATAGGAAACACTGTCAGCCTGACTTCTGCTTTGTTTTGGTGATGCTGTGGTTTTTATTGTAGGATGTAGGTCAAACTCAAGATGTTTCGTAACATAAAGGAACTGGTTTCACTTGTTAACCTGCAAACAGTTAAATAGGGGGAAAATAATCCAGCCAAATGAGATATAGTTAATTCAAAGCCAATGCCTTTGAGTTTTTTTCTATTCTTACTGTGTTATTATTAGTCTGAAAGTCATACAAAGAAGTTGGAAACACATGACTGAAACAAAAAGTGTTCAGTAGAAAAGAAGATGATACATTTTCTCACTGAGAGACAATAAGCTCAAAATAAAAAGTATGATTTTAAAGTAAGAAATTTAAGCTTTGTAGCTTATTTAATACCTTTTCTTAGTCACCACTACCTATACATAAGATGGAGAAAAAAAATCAAAGTTACATTAAAATAAAATGTAAAGTTTGGCAAACTTAAAAGCAAAGCTTAACAGATTAAGTTAAAGTCCTAAACTTAAAAATTTGTGGAAGCGTGTAACCTTAACAGTACCTGCTTTGATCCCCACAGCCTGCACCCTGGGGCCCTGAGCATGACCCTTAACCCCACACTGCTCCCCGGGCGCAGTGGGTTAACTGCAGATACTGGATTTCTCCAGTTTGAGATCAATAAAATTTAATTATTATTAATACAAAAGTTTATCTTGATGCTGAGGGATTGCAATAGTGTTGTGATCTTTATAGACGTGGAAAAAGCCTTCATGTTCATTTTTGGAATGATGACTGAAAACTATTTCACAAATAACATGTCTGAAGGAAGAACAGCAGAAAAAGGGAGATTTTGTAAGTTTTAACTGAGGATTGTCTTTAAAATATTCTTTTCTATTTGATCTTTTAGGACTAAGACATGGTTTGATGAGAAGACACATTAGTAGTTCAGCTCTGATGCATCCATCAGCCTGTAGCTTATTTTCCTGAATTTACAGGCATTTCTAAAGGCGTGACATCAGTTTTAAACGGGTCCAACCTAGCAAACAATCGAAGCGTTTTATTCAGGATGGATTCAGTTGATAATCAGAAACATCCGGCTTCCAGCTCAAATCAGACACCAATGGTAACTCCATGTAAGATGAACAGCTTCAGGTTTAACAGTCAGCAGAAGTTTGGTTCTTTGGTTTCTCTCCTGTGTCAGATACAGATGTGGAAAGTTTTTTGCTTCTTTAGGAAACATGATGGTCATCAGTGGTAAGGCACGTTTATTTGGATAGCACAATAAGTACCAGGACAATTCAAAGTACTTCACATGAATTAGATAAAAAAAGCAAATAAAGATAGAAAAAAACCGTGTAAAACAAATAAAACAACTGTATTAAAACCTTAAATGAATGATACCCCAGTTTACCATTATCAGTCAAAGGAAAAACATTGTTAAAAAGAATATAACATTTTCAGGATGTGATCACTTTTCTGCAAACATGGAATTACAATTACCAGCAGCTCCTCTGGTCATGGATTCAAACATTTGCTCTGCAAAGCACTAAATGGAAATATAATTAGTTATTATGAAAAAGATTCTCCTGATCAGTCACAGCCTCCATGGTTTAACATAAAGAGGAAGGATAGCAGTGAAAATAAACTTGAATAAAACAATATGATAAAGTAGCTCCTTAGAGACGGCTCATCACTGAGCAGTGAAGAAACTATACAACAATGAGCTCTTATCAGCAGAGATGGAGACCAAAGAAACTGGAACCAACAACCCAGCAAAACCCCTCCAACTTCCAGCCACTGGAGTGACCCCCTCTTGCTTATTCTTTACTCTGACTCCACCCTTTCACTGAATTACAGGGTCTGACCAGGAGATGATGCTTCTCTTTAGATCCTAATGTCCACAAAGCATAACAGAAAGAATATTTTAGTACAAAGATTGATATTAAAAAAGGACTTGTAGGGAACCAGCTAAGGACCCATCAAGGAAAGTGGCGGTTCTGACTATTTTAGCTGAATGAACTCAGCAGAGGATCCATAGTTTAGGATCCATATCCCGGCGTGTAGAGGCTGAGTGAACATGGTCTGGACTCTGTGGAGGAGAGTCATGGTTTCAGAGATGCTGTAGAAGGACAGAACACCTGCTCTGTGATCCAGAAACACTCCTATCCTGGAGGAGATTGGACCCGATACCGGAGTATGAATGTTGTTGTGATAAAACATGTACCTTTTGGTGTGACAGAGCAAAGACCAGGATCTGTCATTGAATCCAAACCCCCCTGCTTTCCTCGGGTCCTTGTATGAAACGGCGACATGAACTGCTCCTCTCTCACTCCTCTCCACCTCCCAGTAACAACGTCCAGTCAGACTCTGTCTACTCAGGACCTGCTTGTAATTCTTGAATCTCTCTGGATGATCCGGATAAAACTGTTGTCGTATCACTAATGTCACTTTTCTGTTCCCCTCGGATACCAGCAGATTTCTGTTTGCTGTGTTTGGATCCAGTGTTATCTGCTGGAAATGATTTAAGAATCCAGCTCTGCTCTTCAGTTCTGGCTCTTTTTCTGACTCTAACACATTTTCTGACTCTAACACATGCACCTCAGAGGCCGTCGGTGAGACGTTTGTCCAGGAGTATCTCAGTATGTCCTGTAGCACGTCTCTGAGCTCTGACACAGCCGATCTCACATCTGTGAAATAAGGAGGGCGGATGTTGATGCTGGATGAGTCTTCAGACTCGGTGAGGTCTGGCAGTGGGGGGTAGTTGTAGAGAAACTGGTTGAGATCCTCCATGTTTGAGAGCTGCTGCAGCTCAGCGTCTTTCTTCTTCAGCTCACTGATCTGCTGCTCCAGCTTCTCCTGAAGCTCTTTGACTCGACTCACTTCAGCTTCCTGCTCCGATCTGATCCACTGCTTCACATCAGAGCTTCTCTCCTGAATAAGACGGATCAGCTCAGTGAAGATCTTCTCACTGTCCTCCCTTGTTTTATCAGCAGAGTGGTTGATGGCCTCCACCTCCTGTTGAAGCAGCTTTAGATCTTTCTCCTGGTCCTGGATTTTCTGCTGGATTTGCTGTCGCTTCACTTGCAGCTCCTCCTGCCTCTCAGTCCTTTCTGCTGCAGCTGAGACTGTGTCGTGGCCTTTATGTTCATCCAGACTGCAGAGATAACAGATGCACTGCCGATCAGTACGGCAGTAGATCTTCATCACCTCAATGTGACGGGAGCAGATGTTCTCCCTCAGCTTTCTGGAAGGCTCCACCAGCTTGTGTTTTTCAAAAACAGGAAACTCATAATGAGGCTGAAGATGTTTCTCACAATAACTAACTAAACAGACCAGACAGGATTTGAGAGCTTTCCGCTTCCTCCCAGTGCAGACATCGCAGGCCACGTCTTCAGGTCCAGCGTAGCAGGGATCAGCAGGAGCTGCTTGGAATCCAGCCTTCTTCATGTCTTCTACTAACGCAGAAAGTGTTACGTTTTTCTCCAGGACAGGCCTGGACATGAACTCTTTCCTGCAGACGGGGCAGCTGTAGATTCTCTTCTTCTCCTCTCCATCCCAGCAGACATTTATACACTTCATGCAAAAGCTGTGCCCACAGGGAATAGTGACCGGATCCTTCAGTAGATCCAAACAGATTGAACAGGAGATTTTCCCCAGTTGATCTCCTCTCTGAGCCATTTTCCCTCCAAGTGTCAGTGTGGGTTTCTCTGTCTTGCCTGTTTAAGTAGTTTGAACTTTAATCTGCTCTTTCACTATTGTTTTGCCTAAAGGGTTGGGCCACTATAAACTTCAGTGAACAAAAAGGATCTTATAGTACTTTTATAGCAAGAAGAAAGTGGACTCATGTGGCTAACTACAGAAATAAATGTTTAACCTTTTACAGCAGCATTCCTAGCACTGGTTGATGTTTAAAATGCTGATCCAGATTCCATGATCCATTTCTCTTATTCTAACATCAGTTTGTAATTTTCAAACCAATCAAAGAGCAGCTTATAAAACTCTTAGTTATTAATCTGAACCCATAAGATGAATGACAGTAAGATCCGAACCTGCAGCACCACTTCTACTAAAAACAAGATCAGGTGGCCTTAAACTGGCATAAAAACTCTAGAGATGTCATTAAATTACTCAGATAGGTCCTGCTGAGAACTTTCAGTGGCCATTTACAGGATATAGTTTATTGAGGAAAAACACTAAATATGCTGATGTTGGGTCTCACTGCCAAACAGTTATATACAATTTGAAACACCATTTCAAAAAAAGAAACAAAAAAAAAAAAAACGCCATAAAATTCAGACAATAGTAGCCATTAAAAATTTGCCAACTTTTATTGATGGGCCCTTGGCTGGTCCCCTAAGATTCCCTTTTAAACAACAATCTAGAACAACAAAGAAAAGATTATGTTTATCAATTTGCGGAGTTAAATTGTGGAACAAACTAAATGAGAACCTAAAGCAATGCCCAAACATATTCCTTTTCAAAAAAATGTACAAAGAAATTATTTTCAAAAGGTATAGAGAAGCATTGTAGAAAGTTTTGTTTGTGTATTTTGTTTTGTTTATTTGTATATACGGTATGTATGAAGGTATATGTGTATACATATTTATATATGTATACACTCACCGGCACTTTATTAGGTACCACATGCTAGTAACGGGTTGGACCCCATTTTGCCTTCAGAACTGCCTCAATTCTTCGTGGCATAGATTCAACAAGGTGCTGAAAGCGTTCCTCAGGGAGTTTGGTCCATATTGACATGATGGCATCACACAGTTGCCGCAGATTTGTCGGATGCACATCCATGATGCGAATCTCCCGTTCCACCACATCCCAAAGATGCTCTATTGGATTGAGATCTGGTGACTGTGGAGGCCATTTGAGTACAGTGAACTCATTGTCATGTTCAAGAAACCAGTCTAAGATGATTCCAGCTTTATGACATGGCGCATTATCCTGCTGAAAGTAGCCATCAGAAGTTGGGTACATTGTGGTCATAAAGGGATGGACATGATCAGCAACAATACTCAGGTAGGCTGTGGCGTTGCAACGATGCTCAATTGGTACCAAGGGGCCCAAAGAGTGCCAAGAAAATATTCCCCACACCATGACACCACCACCACCAGCCTGAACCGTTGAAACAAGGCAGGATGGATCCATGCTTTCATGTTGTAGACGCCAAATTCTGACCCTACCATCCGAATGTCGCAGCAGAAATCGAGACTCATCAGACCAGGCAACGTTTTTCCAATCTTCTATTGTCCAATTTCGATGAGCTTGTGCAAATTGTAGCCTCAGTTTCCTGTTCTTAGCTGAAAGGAGTGGCACCCGGTGTGGTCTTCTGCTGCTGTAGCCCATCTGCCTCAAAGTTCGACATACTGTGCGTTCAGAGATGCTCTTCTGCCCACCTTGGTTGTAACGGGTGGTTATTTGAGTCACCGTTGCCCTTCTATCAGCTCGAACCAGTCTGGCCATTCTCCTCTGACCTCTGGCATCAACAAGGCATTTCCGCCCACAGAACTGCCGCTCACTGGATGTTTTTTCTTTTTCGGACCATTCTCTGTAAACCCTAGAGATGGTTGTGCGTGAAAATCCCAGTAGATCAGCAGTTTCTGAAATACTCAGACCAGCCCTTCTGGCACCAACAATCATGCCACGTTCAAATCACCTTTCTTCCCCATACTGATGCTCGGTTTGAACTGCAGGAGATTGTCTTGACCATGTCTACATGCCTAAATGCACTGAGTTGCCACCATGTGATTGGCTGCTTAGAAATTAAGTGTTAACGAGCAGTTGGACAGGTGTACCTAATAAAGTGGCCGGTGGGTGTATGTGTAGGTAGGTATGTATTTATATGGATATATATAGCAACATAATTATAAATATTGTAAATTGAAGAAATACAAGAATTAAAGGGGTAGGAGCACATAAGTTTTATTTCTTCCTAATATACCTAAGGTATATTAACTCAGGAAAGAAAGGTACCTTGTTTGTTGTTTTTCTCTCCAATGTTTTAAACATTGATTTTTTGTTTTTCTCTTGCATGTTTGAAATAAAGAATCCAATTCAATTCAAAAATTCAATCTTGGTACAAAAATATTCTTTCTGTCCTGATTTTTGGACATCAAGATCTAAAGAGAAGCGTCATCTTCTGGTCAGACCCTTTAATTCAGTTAAAGGGTGGAGTCAGAGTAAAAAATATGCATGCCCAGGAGAAGGAGGGGTCACTCCAGTGGCTGGATGTTGGATGACGTTAAAAAAATGCCAGAAAAACTGCATTGTAAAAGTCTTGGTGATGGTTTTGGTGTGGAGTTTGAAGATAGATTGGTTAATCCACAATGACAATTTGTATTGTTTCACATTTGAGACGCACTGGTTTGACTGAGGGGGGACAAAAGAAGCTCACCATAAGTGGGCCGGTATAGATGGAACAATGCCAGGGCCGAAAATCATTCCCAGTCCGAGTCTGTCACGGACCAAACGGCCTGAGTGCTGCTCATTAAAGCAGTGTGATGATGGAACTTCAATAACCTGTTTTTCTTGTGAAATAGTGACTCGATGAAGCACGTTGGAGTGATGGCAGCCAGATTCTTTCACCGTATGATGAAACACCCCCCTTCCCTGCAGATGATCTGGTGAATCAGCTCGGCATTGTCGTGGTCATAACAGGCACCTCGGCGCGGCTGATCCATGTTACCCGCTCATGAATATCTGGGTGCCGCTGCCAGCGTGGAGAAACGCACTCATCTGTTGTAGCGCTGACAGGCTTTTGAGAGGGGGAGGGATTCTCTGACAAGGGCTGTTTAACACCTGTGATTGCTGCCATTGTGCGGATGCCTCCGCCTCGTTTCCCCCTGGCAGCAGACTCCATGTTTATTGGTCGTCATCTTGTACGAGCTGCGCGATAATGGAGCAGAAAGCTGGTGAAATTCAGAACAATGTATGTTCAACTCTATAGATGCTTCAAGAAACGCCATCCTGCATTCATGGCACAGGTGATAAATATCTGAAGCCATCCTCACATACCTCCATAAAGCCCCTAAACAGAAAACACTTTGTGCCAGCAGATACATTTGTGTTGCACTAGGGAACTCTGCTGCATTTGTAGTCGGCTCATTTTGGCTTTAAACAGCAGATTGGGATTGTGTAGGAACTTGTTTCTGCCTGTATGTAGTATGTTTGTTAAAATGCACACCTATGTGCCCAGAGCTTGGATTATCTTTTATTCTATAGGCTCTCCTTTTCAAAACTGATGAAACTTGGTGTACAGAAATGTTTACAGCAATGTTGCCCATCAAGTAATTACATTCAAAACCTATACAACAAATCCCACAATCCTCTGCTGGTGTGCTGTAGCGTCCGTCAGGATGAAGAAGGCCCTCCTCTCTGGTGACTTTCACTGATTCTATTAAAAAGGCTATCAACAGAAAAGCAGGAGCATCTTGACTGGAGTAGAAAATACTCTCAAAGCTGAGCTTTAATCGACGTTTCCATGCTACTTCAAAGTTTAATCCAGGCCGACCCGGTACAGGCCAAATAAACACCTGCTTGTGTTTATCTGTTTCTAGAAATGGCCAAAACACAGTCACATGGTGTTTCATCCACACGCCTTTCAGATGGATGTGTGGATGAAAAGTCATAGGGAAATCTTATTTGATTGTCAAATCATTCTGGCTTAAACATTTATATACCCTATGTGTGTTGTAACTGCGACTTTTGAGACCACCTCATTGAGGAGAGGATGAAAGAGTGGCTGAGGGAGGTGAATGTAAGGAGACCAGGTGGTTTTTTTCCAGGCATCACCATCGCTGTTAATCTGTGACTCCATGCGTGCCCATCTCACAGCTGATGTGAAAAACATGGTGAAACAAATGAATGCTGTGCTCGCTGTTCAACCGCTTGACATCGGTGTGAACCAGGCACAACAGAAGCAGCGAGTTTACATGCAAAGTAAATGGTTGACGTGCGTATAGGCGCAGCAAAAGGTCCCGCAGCGCATTTTAAGCAGCAGGCGCAGCGCGTCGGGAGCGTTTAAGCATCTGACGCGCCGCCAACGCGCTGCTGCAGCTCGAGATGGAAAAATTTAAGTTTTGCTGCTGGACGCGCCGCATCAACCAATCAGAGAAGCTGATCTGGGAGCTGACAGCGAGACAGACGCATCGCTCTGATGACATATGATATTAAGGCAAATGAAAAGGGTTGGATGGATGAGGAGATGATGAAAGCGTGGCTGAGGCAGGTGGTTTTTTTCCACGCATCACCATCGCTGTTAATCTGTGACTCCATGCGTGCCCATCTCACAGCCGATGTGAAAAACATGGTGAAACAAATAAACGCTGTGCTCGCCGTTATCCCGGGAGGTCTCACAAAGGAACTTCAACCGCTCGACATCGGTGTGAACCGGCCGTTCAAAGTAAGGCTGCGAGCGGCGTGGGAGCGATGGATGACAGACGGAGACCACAGTTTCACGAAAAGTGGAAGGCAGCGCCGGGCAAGTTACGCCACCGTTTGCAGATGGATTGTAGATGCTTGGGCTAACGTGTCTGCTGGCACTGTTGTTCAAGCTTTCGCAAAAGCCGGCATTATTTCTGAGGAGCCTTCCGGCACGGAAAGTGACTCTGACAGCGAAGAAGGGGAAATTGACATGTCTGATTTAGTGCAGCTGTTTAATTCAGAAACAGAGGATGATGACTTTGATGGGTTTGATTAATACTTTGTAATAAATACATGAATAAAGCACAATCATACTCAGTTTTGCTCCCACTCTATTTTTCTACCTGAAAACTTAATTCAACAGCAGCCTCTGGGCCGCGTCGCCTCCGGGTTCACCGCGGCGGCTGGCAGGTGTTTTTTCATCTAAATAATCTAAATCTTGCAGCTATATTTGCTGTGATCAGTGGGAATAAAGTAGTTTTAATATGTTTTTAAGTGAGAAAGTCCACCTGAAAACTTAATAATTGCAGTCAGTTCATCCAGATTATCATCCTGCCTATACTCTTTCTGTCGGAGGCGCTCAGACCCCCACATACCAGCGGTGCGCCGACAGTAGAAATCCCTTCAACAGCAGCCTCTGGGCCGGGTAGCCTCCGGGTTCACCGCGGCGGCTGGCAGGTGTTTTTCATCTAAATTATTTAAACTGCAGGCACCAGGATGCCGGTAATAAAAGTGAACATATTCCGTCGGCAGGTTTCAGGATTTTAAGTTAATTTAGGAGTGATCTCAGCGCTCTGTCATCAGCAATGTCTCTGTCTCACGGCCAGCTCCCAGGTTTGATTAATACTTTGTAATAAATACATGAATAAAAGCACAGTCATACTGAGTTTTGCTCCCGCTGTATTTTTAAATACGCAGTAGAGGTATTTAAATGTAGTAGAGGACATGTACCTATATATAAAAAACGCGCCCTATAGTCCAGTGCGCCTTATGTCTGTGTTAAATACAGAAATGGCACACATAACTGAGACTGCGCCTTTTAGTATGGTGCGCCTTATGGTCGTGAAAATACGGTAAATGTACTCTTTATCGGACAATGTTGTCCCAAAATTTTGAAATTTTCTATAAAAAAAAAAATTCCTGTCTTAAAATCTGTGGGGGGTTTTTTCTTCATTATCTTACCCAGGCCA
This sequence comes from Cyprinodon diabolis, assembly GCA_030533445.1. Taxonomy (NCBI): domain Eukaryota; kingdom Metazoa; phylum Chordata; class Actinopteri; order Cyprinodontiformes; family Cyprinodontidae; genus Cyprinodon; species Cyprinodon diabolis. The sequence goes on along the minus strand of CM060064.1, from coordinate 7,851,762 downwards.
GTTAGTTATACATCAGCCTGACCACCTAAATTCGGCCAATCATATATCAACGGTCATCTGTCAATCAAATTGTTTCAGTCATAGCATCTTGATTCATATATCGCAGCTAATATACGCAACGGTTGAAATAAGAAATAGGAATCATTTCCTTTACCATTGAGTTCCATCCCAGTGTTCACGGGGATGGACGTCTGTAATTTCTCTTTAAGCACAATATAAATGCAATATAAATGCACCCTCTTGACCAAAAACATGTTGTTTATGTCCAACAGACCAATAGAAAAGCGTCTTCACACCTCACTCCAGAGTAAGACCTGCCCCCAGAAGTAAAGGAAATGTGAGAAACACAATTTCAAAGAATGCAATTAGTAAAACTGAATCCAAAAGCAGAGAATTTAAAAAAGAAATGTTAAAACAAATCTGTAGAAAGTTGTTCATTGTTTTTAGTATTTAGGTTAAAATGCCCCATCACATTAAATGTTGGATTGGTACACTGTTTAAATAGCCTGCAGTCAGTCCTTTAATAAGATACCAAACAGTCTGACCAGTTTTTAAAACAAAAATAAATCCCAAGTAAGGCTAATATTTAGTAAACAAAACAAAAATCTGACCTTTTCATTATGGGGCAAAGGGGCCCAAAACAAAGCAATAAATGAAGGTGACTTCCAACTGGAAATGAAAATGTTTTGGCAGTGAGGCACCATAATTATCTGCTCAACACTGCATCTAAAAACTGATCTTTTTAGGAAAATTAATCTGAGAGGTGGTGATATAAATTATGAATGTAGTGTAAAGACAGGCAGAAATAATGCTACATCTTATAAGGATGCGAAAAAAACCACTTATAGCGCAGAACCACCGACCTGCCTCTCACCAATAATTAACAGAAATTCTGAACAGCATTTTGAGAGGCAGTGAACTACTTTGCGTCAGTCTCTTTTAATTAACTCTAAAAAGACAAAACAAAAAGCAGAGAACCCACACACCAGACATGCTGGCTTAAGTAGAACAAAGTCGCTTATGTAATTTCCATGCAGTGATGCTCATGTAGTTTGATGAGCACAGAGGGAATTCTTTCATTTTTCCTCTTTGGTCACACTACAGCTTAATTAGAGGGTGAAGGTGTTCTTGGATGAAGTGTGTGAGCAGACTTATTGTTGGGATGTGCACTGCTGTTTATTCCCTTGCAAACATAATAGGGAGTTGGGGTCCAGCCCCTCTGAGCTGCTTTAGGAGGATATAATGACCGCTGTGGAGCAGTGCAGCATCACTGAGTTTCTGGGAGTTGCCACCAGGGACCAAGCTGAACACGATACCAAATGCACCAGCAGGACTGCTGATAGTCAGATGGGAGGAGTTGGTTAGATTAGATCCTCCACAGGTGCCTCTTTAATCAATGTCTAAGCTTTCTCTGTTGGTGCATGTAGGTTATAGGTGAGAGTTTTAATCTGAGAGGTTCCCTGCTTTGCAAAAGTATTAATACCACTTTAAATTTTCCCCCATTTTTATAGTTTTATATGAATTTTGTACAATTAACTGACAAATAGGTGAGGTGGAACTAAATTAATATACATTTTTTTTTTTTATCTTTTATGGATATATGCTGAAAAGTGTGGCATACATATGAAATCAGCATGTTTCTCTTCTGCTACCTGCCTCCAACAAAATAAAATCCAGTACGAACTATGGAGAATTAATAAGAAGCCAAAAGGGTTGTGGTAACTCGGGAGGAGCTGCAGAGCGCCACAGTTCAGATGTGGACGATCTGTTGACAGCTTTCAGTTCTGCGTATTTAAAAAGCCACAACAAATGTCAAAGCATATAGGGGGAGGCAGCAAACATATAATAAGCTCGGATGTGATCAGAGGAGCCCTACGTTGAAGGTCCTGTGTCCCATTATTATATATTCAGCTCAAATTTGTATAATAGCTATTAGATCATTTAGGATCTTACTGTAAGGAATGTTTTAACAGTGCTTAAATTTAGAGGAACTTGATAAAAGTTAAATGTGGGTAGAGTACCCAAACTAGTCAGAGTAGCAATATTTTCACATATCTTTAGTTAAATAAAAGGTAATCAAAAATGCTAATTGACAAAGAAAGTGATCATAATGTTTGAGTAAATACTTAAAAATTAAATGTGACTGAATAACAGCTGTTAGCATTGGCTATACATGTTTTGAGAATTGGCTATACTAGCTGTTAGCATTGGCTATACTAGCTGTTAGCATTGGCTATACTAAGTGTTAGCATTGGCTATACCAGCTTTGAGAATTGGTTATACTAGCTGTTAGCATTGGCTATACTAAGTGTTAGCATTGGCTATACCAGCTTTGAGAATTGGTTATACTAGCTGTTAGCATTGGCTATACTAAGTGTTAGCATTGGCTATACTAGCTGTTAGTATTGGCTATACTAGCTGTTAGTATTGGCTATACTAAGTGTTAGCATTGGCTATACCAGCTTGGAGAATTGACTATACTAGCTGTTAGCATTAGCTATGCCAGCTGTTAGCGGAGCAGTAAATTGTTCATTAGATGTTCCAGATTTCATGGTTTTCTAACGTTTTGAATAATGTTTGTCTGATTAATTTGTTTCTTATTGTCTTAACTTCCAGCTCTGTTTCCTCTTCACCCTGTTTTTAGTAGCTCTGATGTGATGTTAATATTCTAGTTAAGTGGATAAAAGTTATTTGTGGAAATAAGTGTCTGCTGTATTTTATGCCTAATTTAAAATAGTAGTCATAGTTTAGACATCGTTTTTTTTGGTTCATGGTTCCTTCATGTTTGGCCTAAAGGTATTTATCGAAAATGTAATGTCCTTACATTAGATATTTGCAAACCGGAGTAATTAATTTAATTCATGACTCTGTCCCAAATGCTCAATTTTTGCAACATTAGGCAGACAAAAAATAGTAATATATGCAAATTCCAGTTCTTTAAAGACAAATGAAAAATTAAATATAATCAATAAAATCATTAAAAGATGATCAACTCAGGCAGGAGAAACATTTTTCCAATAAATGTTGTTCAATGGAACTTCCAATCAAAAAAATACTAAATTGATTTCATGTTAGAGCAGAGTTATATATTTCCAGTGATGATTTCTACTCTGTTATCTTAAACCCCCAAATGTCACATTAGACTCAGCAAATAGAAAGTAGCAATAACATATTTAATATTTCCTCTAAATTGATATGTTTGATATTCAACAGTAAATTTACTCAAGTAAGACTAGTGTTGCCTCATTATAACATCATGCTTATATTATGACCTATGATTAATAGGTCATAATATAAGCATGATATATTATCATGCTTATATTATGGGCATCGGGTGCAGTCGGCTGCAATCGGATTGTTGTTGGTTCTGCCTTAATGGGTGAATGACTCAATGTAGTATAAAGCGCTTTGGTCAAGTCCTCCGACTTGAAAAAGTGCTATATAAGTAGAGGCCATTTACCATAGTATCTTCTACTTGAAAACGTAGGCAGTAACCGGACTCTATATTTTGTTAAAAAAAGTTACACAAAGAATTGGATGACCTCTAGGACCCTAACTAAATTAACATCTCTTTTGGATGATGTCTCCCACATCCATGCATGAAGCTGTTGCTGAACTAGAAAGCTCCTTCAGTGACAGACTGCTGCACTCTAAATGCACCAGGGAGCGTTATCACAGATCCTTCCTCCTGGCAGCTGTAAAGACTTTATAACCACCACTGTTCCCAACAACCTCAATATATTTTTTTTAAATCCTCACTATTCTATTATTTTTCTACATTTTTCTAAGGTCCACATTTGTGTGACCAGTTTATAATCATTTGCTGCTGTAAACATCCCAATTTCCCAATTTTGGGACAATAAAGGGATTTTCATTCAATTCCAAATAAAGGTAACTGTTAATACAACTACTTACTGTTTGCCTCATAGTTTTATTTTCTTTATTTAACAAAAACTGTTTCCATTAAGTCATCATATCTGTCTTTAATTTCATGGTTATTACTTTTGATCACATGAGCTGCATCTTTTCTTTCCCCTCACAGCTTAAGCCTGTAGTACCGTAGGTGGTCAGCAGAGGGCGCACTCCGTGTCTGTATCATCATACAAATGCAGTGTTGGCAACAGTAACAGCTGTTTCAGCTTCATTTTAGCAAACTAAAATGCCACACATGACTTGCAGGTGTTATTACTGTCAGGATTTTCCTGTAAAGAAAAAAAAAAAACGACTCCCATCTTTAGCATTTTTGTATTTATTCTTTTAAGTTACTGAGTGGATAACGTTTTAGAGGCTCCTTTTGCAGCTTGGCAGTTCTGCTCCAGGATGAATAATGTATTTAAGTTTTCCATGTTCATTATCTCAGCCTGCTGCCCAATTATCTCACCCTCTTCCATCAATCACTTTTTCACTACCACTTCTTCATTTAGGTTCCATCAAATTTTATCCTCACCTGCTGCACCAGCAGTCATGTCACTGATCCTGGAGTTAATGCTCCCTCGTGCCATTCTCCAGACAGGCGTGGTAAATGATAGGCTTTATCTGGGAGCCATAGTCATCATCATTACAAAGAATCTAGGCTTGGAGGGTTTCAATCTGTGTAAGCTATCATTAAAAAAATATTAAACTATTTTATTATTTTACATTTTAGATGCACCTATAGATTGGCTGTAATTCTGTCTAGTGCAACATGCCCTCGTTGTTGCAGACATTTAAATCCCTAATGGTTGCACTCTGAGTAAACACCAGTAGAAGTCTGCATTTAAACAGAGCTAACTTAGAATGGATTCAGTTAGAAGCAGTAATCTTATGAAATAAGATCAATTATATTGTTAGCAAGGCTCTGAGCTGGTTGTAAAGTTTAAAATGTGAATGGCGATCTTGTTGTAAATCCTAATTTATTCTTCCTCCTCCTCAAAACAAGCACCCATCCAAATGTTCACCTGCAGTGAAATGGTGGAGTTTTGCATGAGATATGGAAAGACTGAAAAAGGCAGGATTTCATGATCAAACATCCTGTGCAACCGTTTCAAAGAAACAGATGAAAACCATGAGTCCTGGTCAGTGATTTACATTCAGATCATTTATTCCTAGTGATGTTTCCTGCAGATCATGTATATAATCAATTGGATTATACACTTAATCCATCAGAAATTGATACATCAGAAATCCCCCCCACCCCACCCCCCCATCATTGGCCATCCCAGTGACTAATATAAATCTATTATTTTCTGTATTTTATTTAACTCTTCTCTTGCCCAGTTCACAGTTGAAAGCGAGAATCTAATGTTTTTGTGGCAGTTACACACTTATACCCTCTGAGGGCGCTGTCACACCTTGCCGATTTAGCCAGCATCTGCCTGACGTCCCAGAATCTCATAAAACGCTGGCATACGCTGAACTTTCTATGTATTTTTTTTATTTTGGGTGCATATATAGAGCATTTATAATGAGTCCAGAGCGTAAGTCCAACGACAGCCTAACTTCGCATTACATACGGCGGCGTAATAATACACATGAAATGATGCACAATCCAGTGTCCTGACGGGGGAAGCCTGCATAAAAAGATGTCTTTGATCGTGGTTTTAACCTAGATGCTGTTTTCTGCACGCCAAAAAAGAAAAAAGAAAAAGAAAGAAGGTTTGCAGTCATTCCAAAGAGTTAAAAAAATCCACTGGATTTTGTTTGAAGAGGTTTCACTTCCCCACCAAGAAAGCTTTTAAATAAAAAAAAAAAAAAATTTTTTTTTTTATTTAGAACCACACATGCAGTGAACTGTTCTAAAAGCAGCACAAATTGGTTTTTGTTCCACTGTCGAATATTAATTTTCACAATCTAATATCTGTTTTTGTTTTTTTATATTGGCCCCCAGTCTCTGTCATCAAGATACCAAAATGTGCAGCAAAAAACAAAACAAAAAAACATAAGACATGTCCCTAGATTTCTAATTTGAAAAAGTCATATCATACATGTGCACCATCACTTTAGCACATTTGGCACATTTGAATTTTTATGCTCCATTAACACGTTAATTTTGTTGCGATGGATTTGTATAAAATGTCATATTACATGATTTATAGACTTCATTGACTAAATAATGAATATGCAATATGATTGACCTATTTTTTATTAGTTAAAGTAATCCACTGATGCTATGAAGCAGCCAGTGTGTGTCAAAGTGATGAATTTATCTTTATTTTAAAAGTCTTAAAGTATCTTCATCTTTGTTCAATGCTGTAGAAAACATATTGTTTACATTGCGACCGGTCTAACTAGGGAGTACCAATATGGCGGCTCCACTTCAACCACGTACTACCAACGGGCAATCAGCAATCCAGTGAATAAATAGAGATCAGTAGTCGAGACCCTGCTGACACTAAACTCTTGCTGTTTTCTGAAACTTGGCAGCTCTACTTATATTTCTGTCAATAAATGGGGGAGTGGAGGCCTAGTGGTTAGGGCATAGAGCTTGGAATCCTGAGGTTGTGAGTTTAAAAACCACTCCCACAGACTGCCTCTCTGGCTCCCTGAGCAAGACCCATAACCCCATACTGCTGAGACTGAATATCATTGCTCTGTACTTGTGACAGTGTAATGACATTAAAACTCTGAAAAAAGAAAATCATTGTAATTATTTTAAACTGTGGCTTTAAATTCATAGGGAAGCGGCTGTTCCAACCGTTGTATTTCTGAATTCTCCCGAGTGGTGTCCGACTTTACACTAGTGAATAAAGTCAATGTGATTGGTCGATTATCAAGGGGGCAGGATTATTGTGGTGGAAGATTCACAAGCTTTTTGGTTGTAGCCGGTTTGTCGGAAGCATCTTGCTAACCAGTTAGCAACTTAGTGCTAGCAGGTTCCCAATGGGAAATTCCATTGGGACCAAGTAGCACTAAATTGGTGACTTACAAACGACACTGTCAAGGAACGCTATGGACAGAGGAAACATGCAAGAGGAGGAGAGTTTAGTGTTGGAGGTCGTGGATGAGTCTCCTCCATCATACATTTTTTATTTAAAGGGGGAAAGCGGGGACGAAGATGTTGTGGAAGAGGACGCCAGGGCGGCAGAAGCTTGGTTTGGTGTAGAAGGCTTACAGCCGTACATGTTTGAGCCCTTGCCTCGTAACGCTGCCAGTTCTGTTAGCTCTACGCCTGCTGAAGACACAGACGTCCATCCCCGTGAACACTGGGACGGAACTCAATGGGAAAGGAAATTATTCTTATTTCTTATTTCAACCGTTGCGTATATTAGCTGCGACATATGAATCAAGATGCTATGACCGAAAAAATTTGATTGACAAATGACCGTTAATATATGATTGGCCGAATTTAGATGTACAGGCTGACGTATAACTAACTGGCCTGCAGAAGATAATGGGGAAAAAACAGATTTCAAGACAGGATTTTATTGTAAATATTTTTATATCATACATGTTTTAGACAGAATGATTTGACATTCAAATACAAATTTAAAATCCTGAATATTCTCCAGAGAATCTGCCAAGTTTTCTTTAAACCTGAGGCCTTCAACAGGGGGTCCGTGACCCCTAGGGGCTCCACACAGGTACTGCATGGGGGTCACTAAAGTTTTGGTTAATTTTTTTATTTTTTATATTCCAGAAATACTTTCATAATCCCAGGGCCAAATTACTTTCGTTACATTACTCCAAATGTAATAGAGTGACTATAGGACCAGTTTGATATAAAGCAATTTCATATAATAGATATAATTAGGGGTCCCCGCTCCATCTCGCCATCAGTTTGGGGGTCCTTGACCTGGAAAACATTAAAAACCCCTGATTTAAATGATTAAAAGCTTTCAAATTTCTCCTCCAATCAGTTGCACAGATTCAGTTAGAAGAAAGTTTTTTTGGGGTTTTTTTTTTTTCTGCAGCGTGAGGGGAAGCTGTCTGCTGAAACTACCGGTGGTTTAGAGCAGTTGGTTCGTAGTTTAAACAGTTCCTGTTTTGGAATGTGCGGGGCGCAGAAGGCGTCCTGACACCACCTCCCGCGGCTCGCTTACTCCTGCTCAAACCCAGCAGCCTGCGATGGACTACATCTTCTCCATAACAGGCAGCGGGGCCAGAGTGGTCAGAGACGCGATTACTCAGAGACTTTGGCCGGGACAGGGACAGGGACAGGAGTCCGCCTCGCTGCAGCTGCCCGGTGCTGGGACAGCAGCCGGAGAGAGACGCCCCCTCCACCATGAGACAGGTCTGTCCTCCCTGTTAGGCTAAGCTAGGTGACAGTTGGAGAAATGGCTTCACCGAGAAAGAAATTACAACTTTGGTTGTTCTTCTTTTTAACGGTCGCTTTTGGAGCGTCTCGCTCCAGTTTGCCTTCCTTATCGGGAACAAGTTTGTGGTTCAAAACAGAGGACATGCAACAACTAGGACATGGTGCTGAAGTTAGTGTCTGATTTGGTACCTTCTGCTTTGACCCTAAAGGACTTTAACCCGCTTCTAAAGGTTCTGGTTCCTACGGAAGAGGATAAGGACCACTGGAAAAAACAGATCTAAAAAGTTAACAGATTTTTAAATATTACTTCAGTTTAATATGGGAAATAAGTCAGAATCCTGACTTACTCTCAGAATTCTGACCTAATCTCAGAATTCTGACTTTAATCTCAGAATTCTGAAAAATTTAACAGATTTTTAAATATTATTTCAATTTAATATGGGAAAAATTCAGAATTTAATAACTTTAATCTCAGAATTTTGGATCTTACGTGCCCTAGGGGTCCCCAGTGATTTTGTATCATTAATGGAAGAGCAGAAGGTGATTAAAACAAGAGAGCTAGTTTAGTCTCTTAAAACAGACATGGAACTAACATGTTTGTTAGCGTCAGAATTCAGTCAGAATTCTGAGATTAAAGTCAGAATTCTAACTTTTTTCCTCATATTAAACTGAAATAATATTTAAAGCTACAGTGTGTAATAATTACAGGGATATACAGTCAGAAATGTAATATATTATACATAACTATGTTATTTATCATCATCTACGAGCTCAGCCTCTTAACCTTTATATTTGCGTTGCTTTAGAATTCGTTATTTATAATTACATAGGAGCGGGTCTCGCAGCCATGGAGGCAGACATCTTTGCGTTACAGCAGCGCAGAGCCAACAAACTAGCGATTGCGAGATCGCCCATTACGCTCGAAAGTAACTACGGAAAGTTGAGAGAGATGAACTGAGACGGTACTGAACACACAGACTAATGAAATACTATCTGTAAAATTATCTATGTAAACAAACCTCATCACTTGAGAATGTAGGTGATGCGGACGTCGTGGAAGACATTTTGTCCCGTAACGCTCGCCGTACTGTTGGGGGGGAGAAGCGGGGGGGGGAGACGTTCATGTTGCTGCGGTCTGCAGTCTGACCGCTAGATGTCGCTGAAAATTACACACTGTAGCTTTAAAAATCAGTCAACTTTTTTTTCTTTTTTTTTTGTGGCCCTAATCCTCTTCCGTAGATTCTTTAAGTGGTTCTGATGGTTAGGAATCATATTCCTTCACTTGTCAACTTTTAGAAGTGATCATTTAGGAAACCTCAGGATGTCATTTAAGGTTTTAAAGGAAAGAAAAACAAAAACATGCATTTTAAAAGTTACCTTTTCGCCAATCACGATAATTGTAAATTATCAGCATAAAATAACATGAATGATTAATCTCAGGTTACCATTATGAACTATGGAAGAGGATTAGGGCCACTGAAAAAATTAAAAAAGTTAACTGATTTTACATTTTATTTCAGTGTAATATAAGAAAAACTTCAGAATCCTGAGATTAAAGTCAGAATTCTTACTTTTTCCCATATTAAACTGAAATAATATTTAAAAATCAGTTAACTTATTATTTTTTCAGTGGCCCTAATCCTCTTCCGTAGTGAACAGTGTAAGCTGTGGAGCAAATTTACCCCAAATTCAGAGATAAAAAGTAAAAGTGGATCAATTTATTGGCCGTGATTTCTTAATTCTTGGTTTTCTTAACACAACACTTAGATTTGAAACTAATTGTAAGCACCGTCTGTACTTTAAGCTTACATTTTAAAGCTCTATTTTGTACAGTTAAAACAAGTTGTATAGCTGTACAGGTTGTATTTTCCTTCCTTATAAAATGAGACAAACTTGTTAGGGCTAGCTGTGATCTACTAACAACTGTTATGAAATCAGTGATCTGATCTCAATACAACTGAAGCTCAAATTTTCATTTCATCTTTTTTTTTTTTTTTTTTTTTACAGGGACAATACAAACATAAAGTTTATAGCTAAAGCTAATTTTTAACTCCTGTCCCTGGTTGGGCTTTATTGAAATTATATATTACACTACTTTAAATGAAAATTTGTTTAAAAACATGCTTCTCATATCCAACTCTTTAACTATTTGTAATAATTAAAGATGAGTCCAGGTTTGGTTTGTCTTTAACCAGTTTTTAAGCCTGTAGGGAAACATTTTAAAATCGGCTACAGTCATGTGACATGGCAGTGAGGACCTTAACAGCCGTCTCTCCAAAGCTGGTCCTGCTGTATCATATTTGTAGTCATGGATTTTAAATCATTGTTGAAATAAAACTGAAAAGGTAAAAAAATAAAGGAAATAAATTAGACACAAGGTAGCATCAGTTAGAGTTACTTTCTCAGAGCATAGAATAAGAAAGGTATTTATTGTTCCATCTTCAGGCCAGGGGCCAGGGCCGGTTCTGCAGGGGAACTGGCCCCTGCTGGCCCCTGTCTAGATCACCCATGATTGAAATAGTTTCAGACTGAAGTTTAGCTGACCAAAGGTCACTTGAACAGTAAAAAGAGCCTGGAGGCACAGCGCATGCTCACTCCCCCCCCTCCATTAAAACATACAAAACAAACAAAGCCTTCAGTACCCGCACCAAACGACTCCTCACCAAAAGCAAGGCCTGCCACTCATAGAGCCATAAATATAGTGTAAAAAATGTTTAAAAGACTGCAATATGACCTGTTCTTATATATAATCACATTTAAGATGCATTTTAAGTGGATTTAAATTGAAATAAACACATATTTTTACTCATATTACTGTTTGTAGATCAACTGTAATAGCAGAGATTTTTTTAAGGGGCTTTTTTTTTTTATTTTAATCCAGAGTATTATTTCTAATTGTGTCTGTGTGTTATTAACAATAAGACGTCAGTCGGCTTTGACATTTTCTCTTAATTCTTTCATGCATCAGTACATTTTCCTTTATTTTTCTTTATTTTCCATTTGCTGGAAAATGGATACATTTTATTTATTTATTTTGGATGAGAGGATTACAGAAAAGAAAGCCAAACAAATATGACCCTTTCGTATTTATTTATTTTTTACTTTCTGGTGAACATTTTAGAGCTGCTTAAATCTAGATATATTGAAGAGATCATTGGCAGCTTCTTCCACCAAAAACCACCCCAACTTCCTGCTGATCTCGGTTTTTTATCACTTTATCTCTTCAGCAGTTCCGACAGTTTGATTGAATGTTTCTCCTGGGTTGTATGTATTGCGAAATACAAGTTAGAGACCCAGTTCTCTCGGCTGGTAGCTCTTAATTCAACAAATCCATAACATTTACGTTGGACGGTCAGGGGGTGCGTTAGTAGAACGAGCTAAAGCCTGCAGCTTTACTTCCTCTTACATCATCCAGCAAATCAGCTTCTGGATATTAAAGACGGGGCCCCAACGGGTGCCTCACACCTGTAGAAGTATTTTGGTTTGAAGAATCCAGCTTGAGACCTTGAAAATACTTGAAAACAGCCATCAAAAGACACCTACAGAACAGGATTAGGGCCACTGGAAAAAAAAAAAAGTTAAAATTTAAAATATTATTTGAGTTTAATAAGGGAAAAAAGTCAGAATTTTAACTTTAATCTCAGAATTCTGACTTTAATCTCAGAATTCTGACTTTTTTCTTAAAATTCTGACTTTAATCTCAGAATTCTGACTTTAATCTTAGAATTCTGACTTTAATCTCAGAATTCTGACTTTAATCTTAGAATTCTGACTTTAATCTCAGAATTCTGACTTTTTTCTTAGAATTCTGACTTTAATCTCAGAATTCTGACTTTAATCTTAGAATTCTGACTTTAATCTCAGAATTCTGACTTTTTTCTTAGAATTCGGACTTTAATCTTAGAATTCTGACTTTAATCTCAGATTAAAGCCGGTTTGTCGGAAGCATCTTGCTAACCAGTTAGCAACTTAGTGCTAGCAGGTTCCCAATGGGAAATTCCATTGGGACCAAGTAGCACTAAATTGGTGACTTACAAACGACACTGTCAAGGAACGCTATGGACAGAGGAAACATGCAAGAGGAGGAGAGTTTAGTGTTGGAGGTCGTGGATGAGTCTCCTCCATCATACATTTTTTATTTAAAGGGGGAAAGCGGGGACGAAGATGTTGTGGAAGAGGACGCCAGGGCGGCAGAAGCTTGGTTTGGTGTAGAAGGCTTACAGCCGTACATGTTTGAGCCCTTGCCTCGTAACGCTGCCAGTTCTGTTAGCTCTACGCCTGCTGAAGACACAGACGTCCATCCCCGTGAACACTGGGACGGAACTCAATGGGAAAGGAAATTATTCTTATTTCTTATTTCAACCGTTGCGTATATTAGCTGCGACATATGAATCAAGATGCTATGACCGAAAAAATTTGATTGACAAATGACCGTTAATATATGATTGGCCGAATTTAGATGTACAGGCTGACGTATAACTAACTGGCCTGCAGAAGATAATGGGGAAAAAACAGATTTCAAGACAGGATTTCCTGCTGATCTCGGTTTTTTATCACTTTATCTCTTCAGCAGTTCCGACAGTTTGATTGAATGTTTCTCCTGGGTTGTATGTATTGCGAAATACAAGTTAGAGACCCAGTTCTCTCGGCTGGTAGCTCTTAATTCAACAAATCCATAACATTTACGTTGGACGGTCAGGGGGTGCGTTAGTAGAACGAGCTAAAGCCTGCAGCTTTACTTCCTCTTACATCATCCAGCAAATCAGCTTCTGGATATTAAAGACGGGGCCCCAACGGGTGCCTCACACCTGTAGAAGTATTTTGGTTTGAAGAATCCAGCTTGAGACCTTGAAAATACTTGAAAACAGCCATCAAAAGACACCTACAGAACAGGATTAGGGCCACTGGAAAAAAAAAAAGTTAAATTTTAAAATATTATTTGAGTTTAATAAGGGAAAAAAGTCAGAATTTTAACTTTAATCTCAGAATTCTGACTTTAATCTCAGAATTCTGACTTTTTTCTTAGAATTCTGACTTTAATCTCAGAATTCTGACTTTAATCTTAGAATTCTGACTTTAATCTCAGAATTCTGACTTTTTTCTTAGAATTCGGACTTTAATCTTAGAATTCTGACTTTAATCTCAGATTAAAGCCGGTTTGTCGGAAGCATCTTGCTAACCAGTTTTTCTTAGAATTCGGACTTTAATCTTAGAATTCTGACTTTAATCTCAGAATTCTGACTTTTTTCTTAGAATTCTGGCTTTAATCTCAGAATTCTTACTATTTTCTTAGAATTCTGACTTTAATCTCAGAATTCTTACTATTTTCTTAGAATTCTGGCTTTAATCTCTGAATTTTGACTTTTTTCTTAGAGTTCTGAATTTAATCTTAGAATTCTGACTTTAATCTCAGAATTCTGACTTTTTTCTTAGAAATATGACTTTAATCTTAGAATTCTGACTTTTCTTAGAATTCTGACTTTAATCTCAGAATTCTTACTATTTTCTTAGAATTCTGGCTTTAATCTCTGAATTTTGACTTTTTTCTTAGAATTCTGACTTTAATCTCAGAATTCTGACTTTAATCTCAGATTTCTGACATTTTTCCAATGAATTCTGACAGCTAACACACGTTAGCATCAAGCTGTAGCCATGTCTGTTCTAGAGAGCAAATTTATTGTTTTAATCACCTTCTGCTCTTCCAGTAATGAAATAGCATCACCGGGGACCCCTCGGGTAAAAACTTGCGTAATTCCGTCATTATCCACCAATGTGTCACTGGCTCTATCAAACAACTCACACATCTCTCCCTTCATGGTGTCCATCTACATTAAGATCCAAAATTCTGAGATTGAAGTCAGAATTCTGAGATTAAACTTTTTTTTCTATATTAAACTGAAATAAAATTTAAAAATCAGTTAATTTTTTGTTCTTTAGGGGCCCTAATCCTCTTCCATAGACACCCATCCTTATAAAATTTACGCAGATGGCGAACCCTTTTAAAATGTCATATTTTGTCGAACCCTTCTTTGTTTCCTGTGCGTAACTAATGCGGGCCTAGCTGGACCAGAGATTATTAAACTGTACCAGATTGACGGGTCAGGCTACATAAACGTAGCGACAGGTGATGCTTTAAGTGTTAGCTGGAGGTAAATGCTGTCCTTGTATCTGATGTTGGCTGAGGTGCGAGGAAACCTTTAAATATAGTTTTGAAACAGACTTCATTCAGTGTTTGGCTCTGGCTCTCAGTCTGCCTTAATGTTTGATTCCGTATGGATGAACCGTGAATAACTGAGGAGGATGACAGGGGCAGGGCTAGATGGGGGGCCAGAGGTGCCCATGGTCACCTTTAGGCAATCATTGGCCACCCCTAACATTTTTCGCCCTCAAATACAGACGAAGGCAGCACTAACACTTTCAAAAATGATGTTAAAACTTATTAATCATTTTAGTTCATATTTTAACAATTATTTAACAACTAAAACGCTGTGGTTAATTATGCACATAGATACGCTAACATTAAAGTTGATATATACACAAAATTCACGCTCTTTTCAGAACTACATTTTTTGTAATATGGGGTAAAAAAAAAAGTCTCTGCAAGTAATTTTGGAGTCTTCAGTGAAATCAGATAAATAACTTTTTATAATAACTTAAAAATCTATTTAATGTAGATAGTAGTACATGTAAATTTAAGTTTTTGCAGAACAATTTTTGATAAAATTAGGTAAGTGATGACAATGGAAAAAATGTTCGCCCGAGAAGTTCAACATACCTTTAAAGGCACACTATGCAACATTTTTCAGTTAATTAATGTGTTCCATAACGTTTTGGATGATTAAATGAGTCATTTCAGGTTGAACGAAGGTATTCTCGGGCCGCCCTGGTGGTCTGTGGGGGAAATACCGCACTTGCAATTGCAGGAGCCCTCGGCCCGCACCCACAGGCTCAGAAGTCTCGCGAGAGTCGTTCTTGCTTTACGGCGAGAACTGCTACACACCCCCAGTTAAAAGCATGCTCGTTGCTAGCACAGTGGCGATCTTTGTGCAGTTATCATGGCGGAACCAGCGTGAAAACAGCGAAAGCCCATGTCGGAGCAGGCAATAAAGAGGAAAAGGGCTCCGGACAGAGAGAGGAGTCGTACACGGGTGAACATCGGGCAAGCTTTTTCCGAATGGCGAGAGCTAAAATAAAAAGAAGGCTGCAAGGCTGACGCTGACCTCGCGTTTCTGCTGATGCGATTTTAAGTAACATTGGAATGGTTTTTCTCTCTCTGTGTGCATGTTCATACTTTCACTGTGTTAGTCATTCGTTGCGTTCGCCTGTCTGCTAAGCTCAAAACAACCGCGCCTGGCTTGACGGAGAAACCAGGAGAACAGCTGAGCATATTTACGACAGTGCACTTTTACTTTCGCCCTCTGGGGGAGCCTCGCTGGAAAATCAACACCGGTTACATAGTATACCTTTAATTTAGACAACATGGATGTTTAAATACATGTGCCTAATTGTTAGCAAAGGCTGTAGGAAAGTATAGAAAATATGCTCTGGATGTTGTGCTTCTTCCTGTTGGAACAGTGTAGATTGAGCCTGAGGTTCTGGCTCCTATCTGCTTTCAGCCCCCCTCAGTGTGCATTGGTTATTGTCTGGCCCTCCCTATCAAAACGTTCTGCCTGCGCCTCTGGAGGAGGAGCGGTTTCCTGTCCTCTAATGGCAGAAGCTGCCTCTCTGCCCCGTTGAAACATCCCAAGTATTTCACATCAGCAGTCTGCTCACGCTTGAACCCAGGAGCTCGGGGCTCCTTCCATCGCAGAGCATCTCCATGCTAATGAAGGCCAGATTACCGCCTCCCTTCCTCCACTTGGCCTCTCACACTTATTTTCTGATGTGACCCATCAGTGCGTTCGTCGACTTGGAGTCAAAACGAGAAAGGGAAGGACTCCGAGGCTAAACTCCAGCAGAGACGTCGGGCTTCATAGCTCGGTGGAGTTTAGGTTAATTGTTCGATCTAATTAGGACAAAGATTAATCAGATGCATGCGACGCTGCTCTGGTAACGCCACTGATGGCGGCGGGGGTCATTAGCGTTCACCGTCTTCCCTCCAGCAGCTGAGGAGACGTCAGCGGTTATCATCATTGTGGATCGAATTAACACAGTTTGCACCATGAAACATAAAATAAAAACCCAAAGACGAAGGCCAAGATTCCAGCTGGACGGCCTCATGCTTTGCAGATTTATTAGCTACATGTCAAATGTAGAGGTGCGCTGCAAAAGGCCGGTTGCTCTATCAGGAGCAGGAAGGAGGCAGAAGCAGAGCTGTAGGTCTCCTCCTTCCCTGCAGAGCAGAGAGCCGTTTGGAAACTTCTGGAATAGGAAGAAAAGTCATGCAAAAGCTTTGTAAATAAGAGGAAGTGTCACACCTGAAACACGAGCTGCTCCACAGCCTGTCATCCAGTCAGTCTCCACTTTAATCGGCCAAATCCAGAGAACAGAATCGGGCATTTTTGTGCATAGAAATCCTGATTGGCTGCAAATGCACCCATTTGGTAAACTGATGATTTTACAAGCTGGATAAATGGCCGACTAACGAATAACAGCTGAGGCCGACTGGGCTGCAGGTTCTGAGACCAGAGCCCGTAACTTTGACAATTTATTTCATATTTCTTTCATTTTAAGTGGCTGTGGAATAACTAGGATACCTTTATCAAAAATGGACTCTGCCTCCTCTTTTTTTTTTCTATTGACACACAGTAGTTTGACATAGATGCTGTAGTTAAAGGAGAATAGTGATAATGATGCTTTTATTTATCCATGTCAATCCTATCCTTAACTATTCAGATTTCCATAAAGAAATGTCTTTAAAGTCAACATTTAAGCTAAACTTTGCTCCAATAGGTCCACCCTTCCTGTTCTCTGTTAAATGTCTATCTCTGTCTGAATTAACTGTCATACTTCCTTATAAATTCGCCTTTCTTTTTAAAATCCTCAGACATTTCAAGTCTTCCTCTCACTCCATTTCAAACATTTATTAAAAAAACCCAAACCTGCTGACCGTAATGGTGCTTTTACACCAGACACGTTTTCAGTGCCCAAAAGCCTCAACTTGGATGCTTCATTTTCGGATGCATTGAATGCTCCCCATTCGACGATCTGGCGGTTAAACTGCTCTCTTCCCAGCGTCCTCCTGCACCTCTGAGTTGTTCCCGGCCCAGAGGGCGTACAGCCATTTGTCGCTGGTCACACTTTCTGCGACTCCTCTGTGATTATTAGGATGATTCAGGAAGAGTATTCTGCTGATGCTCTCACCGCTGTAATGGAGGATTTAATAACAATAATAAAAAAATAGAAATATTTCAGCAGTTTGCATTAGCATGTCGCTCAGCCTGGATGCCATCACACACCTAGGACAGTGTATGTAACAGCGAGTGGGAGCATAGGGGATGAGGGTCCCTGTGGGAGCAGTGGGATGGCAGCGGCCACCTGCTCTACAACTCTGACCAGCGTTTGAACTCGGTGCTTACAGGCCGTTTCAAACAGGTAAACTAAATGTTGAATGTTTCTCGTGGCGACAGGAAGTTGCTTGGCGAGGTTCGCTACTATGGAAGAAGAAAAACTCAACCTTTGTAGATGTGCTGTGAGAGAGCTGAAAGATTTTGATCTTAGCAAGCTGAATAATCTTCCACACTTTGTCATAATTGCCAGTTATCAGATGTTTCCCCCGTCAGCTTTTTTTTTTTTCTCTTTTCTTGCTGAAAGGGTTCTACGGCATGCCGTGTGTGCTGAGAGCAGCTGATGTTAAGGAGAGGTAATTAGAACCTGTTCTGAGTGACTGAAGCGCTTTCCTTTCATCATCCCGTCGGCGCCCTGCCTCAGTAAACATGCAGGTAGTGATTTCCCTATGAAGATGCAGAAATCCAGACCGCGGTCCTAAACAGGGCTGGAGGGGGTTTAACCTTCAGAGGGATTCCTCGCAAACTTTTCCCTCTTGTAAAGTTTACTTGAAGCTTTTCTTTCTCTGTCGATTTCAACGTCTCTGATTAGCTGAGCTTTTTTAGATCCCTTTATTGTGGAAGTCTGCACTACAGCTGCAGCTGACACACCATACCAAAGTAGCATCGGTTTGGTTGAGTGGATAAAATCTTATTTCTGTTGAAAGTTGTCTGGGATTTTTAAAAAGTAATAAAAGGAAAATATTTCTTGTAAGCTCAATGATTATATTGCACTAGACTACCTCTCGAAGCTCATCAAGAGAATGCTGAGAGTGTGCGAAGCAAAAGGTGGCTACTTTGAAGAACCTAGAATATAAGATATATTTTCATTTGTTTCCCCCTTTTTTGTTAAGTATATCATTCTTCATGTGTTAATTCATAGTTTTGATGCCTTCAGTGTGAATCTACAATTTTCAGTCATGAAAATAAAGATAACTCTTTGAATGAAAAGTGTGTCCAAACTTTTAGTCTGTACTGTATGTAAAACCAAGATTTTTAGGGTTCGAATAACAAAGGTTTAAATTTTTTTAGATTTTTTTTTGTCTTAAATTCTTCTGTAAGTTGGTCATTCTTTCAGCAAATGGCCTGTTTAACAGTCCGTTTACTGTTTTTTCAGGTAATTTGACTTGATTGCTTAATTATTTGGCGATTATTTTGATAATAGATTAATCGAGATAAACCAGATTAATCATTTCATTATTTTATTTTCTGATGCTTAGTGTGAGGACTTAAAAACTGAGTTAATGCGTTCTACTTTCTTTGTATTAGTGAGGATACTGGCAGTAATATTACTTGTGTCGTACGTGTCCGTACTTATGGAGTAAATTCTGTTCCATTATTGTTGCAAAGTTTGTTGGAAATTGGGAAAGAAAAAATAATGCTACCCAGTAATGAAACTTTGAAAAATACCTTGTTTTAAAAAGTAAAAAATATTGAAATGATTGCCTTTTTCTTCTTTTTTTTCAATGTAATGTTTTAAACATTGACAGTCCTTTTTTAAGTTTTACTTTTTCTAATAAATAGTTTTCATTCTTTTCTTTTTTTTAAAATAAATGTTATATCTTTGAATTTTATTTTTCCGATTGTTTAAATTGCGTTTAATAGATCACATGGATCACATTCTTGGGGGGAGGATAGAAGAAGTATTTCTATTGGTCTACGTTAACTGTGCAAAGTCATGTTATACCAGTTTAAAAATTCGTACAGTAGTAACTTGCTCTGGTTGCATACTAAGTTTTCCTGAAAGATTAGCAAATTCTGCTGAATTTGTTATTTTTGTGCTTTACACTTTGTTTTTGCTCACTTTGTTAGTAATATAAAGCCTTTTGTGTATATTTATATTAACTGAGGATGCGGTACTGCGCGTGTTTGTGCAGAGTGATAAACATGGACCTGGCCTAGTGTGGCTACAGGGCTGGTTATCCTCTCGCAGCAGTGTGTCGCATTGAGCTTGTCGCAGATATTTTTGATTTCTGCCCAATTTTATGCTATTACACGGCACAACGCAAGATGGACAATCTGGAACTAGCTGTGGTCCTTGGCTTGAATTCCATTTAGGCTGAAAAATGGAACTAATCACTATCAGGACAGATGTTTGGTGTATTTAGCCTTATTTATTCACGATCAAATGTTTTTTGGTCTTTTTGGAGGCTTGCTGGGTTAATTTACTTTTAGATAACAATATGTTTCTTCCAGACAAGTGGAAGAAACTGGAAAAAAGTGATTTTTTTCCCATTTCTTCCGGAAGAAACTGGAATAAAGTCCTGGTAATAGATCATATTCTATTAACCCTAACCCTATATTCTTTCAAAGAACCGAAGAGGGAGAGGAGGACGTTGCTGCTACAGTCAGTAAAGATGCAACCAGGAGATGAATGGATAGAGTGTGGGTGAGGAGGGGGGGGGGGGGTTGGGGTGTGTGAAGCTGAAGGTAGCCCCATGAGCCCATAAGACTCATTTTACAGCAGAATATACTAAAGTATATCCATGTCTAGTGAAGGTGAAGAATGATGAAGTGTGTATGTATGGGGCACGCTTCTACAGCAGGGGGATTTGATAAATACTTGGGATGTCTGTAACATGTGGTGGTGCGCCGTCACCAATGGTTCCATTCAAGGTGCGCAGTCACTATTTTTCCGTGTGCGATGTGTGATCATTTACTACTGAGAATTGCATAATTGAATCTTCTTGGCTGGTTTCTGGAACTGTCGCCGTATCCTGAACTTTTATCAGGTGTTGTACTTCATATGGGGCCAAACCAGATAATGTTGCTCAGGGGCCTATTGTTGTAGCCTCGTGAGACCATCCTGATCTCGCGAGCTTTCAAGGTTTCACTCGCTAATCAGTCTGGAGACTCTCCGTTAAAGAGAATATGGAGCCGTTCACCAAACGAACGTCCAATCAGCGTTGGCTTTGAGGCAGGTTGAGGTGTGACGCAACGAGAAGCGCAACAGTTCAGTCTAAAGAACATGGCGGCTTCAGCCGATGAAACTAGCGTTAGCGTGGCTATCGACCAAGTTTTATCGGAATTACAGAGTATTTCTTCACTGAAAGAAGAGCAAAACACTGGTCTGGAGGCTTTTCTCAGAGGAAAAGATGTTTTTGCTCTTCTCCCGACTGGTTTCGGCAAGAGTAGCCTGGCTTGTGGTTGTGTTTTCGTTGTCGCTCTGTTATTACGTCATATGCTTTGTTGATCTGATTGGTTTATTTGGCCCGTCTATTGCCAACATAGGTCAATCAGCTAACCAGTATTTTCGCCCCTTCCCAAAATTACTTCAGCGGAAGGTTTCCAGATGGATATGCGGAGTAAATCCATCTGGCGGAGTCAGGTTACTATTGTTGTGTCTATGCGCCATTGCTCCAAACCCCCCTGGTTTATAGATATTGTAGCTCACCGCAAGGTTATTTCTGGATTTGGGCCTGCTTAAGGCAAAAAAATTTACCAAAAGAAACAACATTTTACAGTAAAGTTCTTATTCTGGAAGAAACAGTTTCTTCTGGAAGAAACAGTTTCTTTCGGTCGGAGAAAAAAAAAAAAAGAATCCTGGAAAAAAAACGCCATCTGGAAGAAACATCCAACCCTGAAGGCTTGTAACATACTTATGCAGGTTTTAATCCACCGATTTGAAATAAAGTGTCCTCTATTCAGTTAAAAGTGTTTAAAAACACAAGCTCTGTTTTAAAAGCGCTGACCTGGAGACAGTCGGAGGTGTTTGGCTCAAGGTTTCAGTTCAATCAGTTACAGTCTGTGAATGTTTGACAGAAATCTTTACAGAAATCATGTGTTCTTTGTTTGGAAGTGACCAAACAGTAAATTCTGCATAACAAAGACAGCAGTGGAAGGTAGTTTGGGCTTTTCTCTTCGGTTCTGCTGGAGCCTCTTGCAGTACGTGGAAAAGAAGAAAAATAGGATTTCAAAGCAGTCAGTTCATCAACATGTCCGGTCTCATCCCTCCTCCTCCACAGTGGTTAGTCATGCAGATGGATTTGAAGAGACACTGTCTCCATAATTTCACTTGATCTCAGCAGACTTCTCTGGCTCAATGGAAATTGCTGAGGCAGGAGCAATACCCCACAGCCTTTACTCATCCACTCCTTTGCAGCCTTTAAACCAAAATCTTTTAAATTCAATGTAACTAGGACCCCGTTTACACCAAGGGAAAAACGCAGATATTTCCCTGCGGTTTGGCGTCTCGTTTACACCAGAAAACGATTCTTTTTAAAACCTCCGGCCAAGGTGGAGATTTCTGATAATGACGCTTATGTGCTGCCGTGTCAGCAGGGATAAACGATGTTTTAGTTTCTTAAACGTCACATTATGCGCTAACAAATCCTTAACGTCATGTGAGCGCCTGATGTTTACAGTTTCTTCTTCGCTTTATGAGGGTTGATGTAAATAACAAGTTTTTTTTAAAAACAATGTTATATATAACGATGTTATATTGAATATGAAGGGGAGAAGTATTTGTTTCTCTAAATATTCGGCTGTTTGTAAATGTGGCCTAAAACTACTCTGATAAATAACCAAAAATTATGCTTTTTTTTTTGTTTTTTCCTAATTTGAAATGTAACGATGGCCCATTTTCTGTCTGCACTGCTTGTCATACATTTTTTTGTTTTGCTAAAATAGAAATTTTCCAGCTTTTGGGTCAATATGGTCTAATAAAGAATACATTTATATTCGGGGTGGAACGGTTCACAAAATCCACGGTTCGGTTCTGTTCACGGTTTCGTGGTCTCGGTTATCGGTTCGGTATTTAATTTATGAAATTAATGGAAAAAAAAAAAAAAAAAAGTTAACGAATTGTAATTATTTTTAATGATCCGCAGAAACCCTGGTTCATTTCTGCATGTTTTGCTGCTTTGAATTTAATCATCTGGCGCATGCCCTCTACGATCTCCAAGGAACTCAGAGCGGAGCGGAAGGAGCCACAGAGGAGGCTGTAGGCTTTGCTTTGTGCAGGCGGTCTGGAGCATAAACAAAACGTGTTGCAAAATACTTGCACACTGTTGCACTTTTATCCACAACTTTCTTTCCGCCGTCATCGTAGGTCACTCTAAATGCAAGGTGGTCCCATACAGCAGACCTATAAAGTGCTGCTGGCGCGTCTTCCAACTCCTGTTCTTTCCTACTCGCCATTCCGACACAATTCTCCACAACAAAAAAAAGAAAAAAGAAGAAGAAGAAAAAGGAGCAGCGCATGAACCAAACGAAACACACGCAAATCGAACCGAGACAGTCGAACCGAACGGTTCTAATTTATATATATGTTTAAGCCAGAATAATTTGACATTTAAATATTTAAATATTCCCTGCGACTTTAAGTTGGATCAGTATTTGACCCAAAGTCCAAGCTTTGATGTCTCAGCCTTTGGTACAGCCAGAAAGCAATGGGTCAGAATGTATACGGTTCAGAGGGCCACGCCATAAAAGCCATCAAAACGTTTGGCAACCCCTCTGACAAAACAGATTCAAAATAAAATATATGAAAATATTCTTGTTCTGCTTTAATCCATCTGTTGGCAGCTGAAGGGCAGCGGCTTCATTCAGTGTTCAGGAGTCTGGTTGGGTAACTTTATGCCTACAGCTCTAGCAACTCAGACTTCAAGTATTGAGTGACCCACGGTTTCCCCTGTGACTCCTTATTTCCACGTCCGGTCAGCCAGGCTGGTAGCTTGTTCAAATCTTGACTTAAGAACAGGACTGTTTGCTTTTAGCTCAATAAATTGTGATAATGCAGAGCCGGTGTTCCTCAGAGCTGAGGTAATCACTTTCCTGCTAATGATCGGCGCTGCAACCTGAGAGGTTAGTGTTGCCGTTGTGATGCTGCTGACGAGTGCCAGAATTTACTGCCAAAACGCGCTTTTGTTGTTGACTGCAGGAGGTGTTGACGGCCTTCCTCCACTACTCTCTCTCTCTCCTCGACTGCTCAATGTGACAAAGCAGAGGCAGCTATTATTTTATTCCTTCTGCGCTGAAAACAAACAAAAACCCTGTTGCTGCTGCGCTTAGGGCGAATCACCACAAGTGCTGCTTGTTGTCATGGTAAAGATGAAACGAGAAATACTGTGAAGGTGAGCGTTCATCACGTATAGATGGTACGGAGATGGCTCTGCTGTTGACTGAGCTGAATAATGGCAAACAGAGCTGTGCAATTTATCAAATCTTCCTACATTAACGCAGCTGCACACTTACCCTCAGTGTTGACAATTATTGCCCAACCTGCAATAACCTTAAAGCTAATGGTGGGGAAGATCACAGCGTCTACAGGGAGAGGGAAAAGCCTTTAACATCAAATAAAACCTCTTGTTTTCCTTCAGTGTTTGTCGGTGCTTAACATGCAGAAATGCATCACATATAAAGCTTGTTTGAATCTTAACGGTCCAGAAGGCTCAGTGCCGACGCTTCCTCAGATGAACGAATCCGGTTTCTGATGAATAACTTCACTCTTTGATGAGGTTTCTGCTGCTCTGTTTACCTTGTTTTGTTGGTTTTTCTCGCTTGTGCTGAACATCATAGTTGTTGGATCATTATTATGGGTATGTGTGTGTTGTTTTTTTTATTGTATGTCTTCTTGCTTTTCATCCTGGAATTTTCATGAAAGATTCTTATTGAAAACAAATTAAAACAAATAAATGAAGTGATTTAAATGGTTGTTAGTGGAAAGTACGCTGACATTTAATGTAGAAAAGGATATTGTGTGTTTACAATCGGGACATACAAATATAATATTTCTAAAACACAACAAAGATTTTTTTGACCACAAAAAAACTAACTTTAATTTCATTTATTTGATAATCAGGGGCCACTACCAAAACAATCAATAAATAGGTGTGTCTGTAAGTACTAATTAATTTTTTAAAAAGCAGTAAAAATGATAATTCCATTTTTTTTCTATCCACCTCTTGGACGTTCTTTTGCATGGTGTCACCCCTGCAACTGCCTCCATTATCAGTTTCTATTGAAGTTGCACTTTTTGGACCTTGTTTTGCACTCTGAGCCTTTTGTGCATCTTCCATCTCAACAACGTGTTTGTGCTGTAGGCAGAGATGGGAAGTAACAAAGTACAAATACTTAGTTACTGTACTCAAGTAGATTTTTCTGATATTTTTACTTTACTTTACTACTTTTTTTTATGCCGACTTTTTACTTCTACTCCTTACATTTTTACACAAATATCTGTACTTTCTACTCCTTACATTTTTACACAAATATCTGTACTTTCTACTCCTTACATTTTTACACAAATATCTGTACTTTCTACTCCTTACATTTTTAAAAATTGGCTCGTTACTTTAGTTTTGAATCATTTCAATGGAGTTACCGTTATTATTTTTCACGTCATCAATACCAAATTCAATCTGATTGGATGGGAATCTACGTTGCATTTGACGCACCACTACAAGATGAATTGACAGATTCGGCGGTATTCATTCACGGCAAATCATTGCAGCTTGGTGGCGGTGGCGTTAGCATAGTAGCATGGACGACGAGATGATTGAAAATGAACACAACGGAGATCTAGTCCTTTTGGCAGACATCCATTTAAAATGTAGGCAACGGCATGAAAAAAGTGGTTTCTACTTTTACTTTTATACTTTAAGTAAATTTACAAGCCTGTACTTTGTTACTTTTACTTGAGTAAAGAAGTTTAATCAGTACTTCCCCTTTTACCAGAGTATTTTTTAACACAAGTATCTGTACTTTTACTCAAGTACGGAAAGTGAGTACTTTTGCCATCTCTGGCTGTAGGTGGTGGAAGAGGTTGGATGTATTACTTAGGGTAGACTCAACAGTTTTTATTTTTATTTTTTTAGATTAGATTAGATTCAACTTTATTGTCATTACACATGTACAGGTACAAGGCAACGAAATGCAGTTTAGGTCTAACCAGAAGTGCAATAGCAGCAAGTGCAGGATAATGATAGTTCCATAAATACAGGACATGGGTATTTCTACTGAATGAGTATAGAGATGAATACTATTATAAATAATGAATATAATATATATAGATAACTAGTGTTATGAACTATATTTACTGCTGGATATGTACCGAATATAATATACCGATGGATATTACTATAAAAAAAAAAAAATAGGCAAGCTTTACGTTTCTCATTTTTTTGCTCAACATACTCTTTGTGGAACCTAAAATATTTCGAAATTACAGACGTTTAATGTTTTTTTGGGAACTAATACGACATGATTAACTGATATTGTTTTGTTAACGGCGATGTTAGCCACTTCACCGGGTTCATCCGCCATTTTCTTCTTTTGAGCTCCTTCTGCCTGTATGGGTGGAGTCATGGGATTACACACAAGCTGCGGTGTCTTTAAGGGGAATGGAAGTACCAGGCTCGCACACAGGAAAAATGGCAGAATTAAGTTTATTTATTTTGCCGATAATAAATAAACTTAATTATTATAATGCAGATAGGATTGGGTGAAAAGCAGGTCCATCTGTGCTGCACAGCTATGGGAAGAAAAGCCTCCAAAAACTCCAATAAACCCAACCAGTCCCTTTTTCCAAGCCCCTTTTTCTCCTTAAACCAACATTCATGGTCAGAGCTTCTTCAATTCAATTCAGTTTATTTATAAAGCACCAATTTCATAACACATGTCATCTCAAGGCACTTTACAGTTCACCAGATCATATAGTCAAATTGATTCAAAGTTTTCTATCTAAGGAAAACCAGTTGATTACATTGACTCATTGACTCAAAAGCAATCCCTCAGACTAAAGGGCTGGTCATCCTCCCACAGCAGTGTGTCGCAATGAGCTTGTCGCAGATATTTTTGATTTATGCTCAATATTGAAGGGTCAAGAGGGACAATCAGGAACTAGCTGTGGTTCTAGATACGGCCGAGGCGGTGAGGAAGTTTGTGGGACAACGGAGGGACATGAAGGTGAAAAAGAGCGGGGATCCGGGGGAAAAAGGGTCCCAGCGTTCTCGTGCACCTCGCTCTTCTAGCTGGACCAACAATGGCGCTCATACAAACAAAACAACTCAGTAAGGTAGCAAACAGGAAATGCACATAGTATAGAGCGGATGTAGATTTGACCATCAGAGGCCGCCTGTCTGCTGTCACCTACAATTTTGGAGAGGAGTAGCAGAGTGTCTGCAGACAGGGCGGGGGAACATTTGCGTTCACTGCGACACGAGCAGAAGACCTGATTTCTGAGTATAAATCAGTTATAAGCATGCTTGTGGCGACAGTGCAGAGGAAAAACTCCCTTTTAACAGGAAGAAACCTCTAGCAGAACCAGAGGAATCTTCAATTCTTGATCAATTTGATGAAGTTTTGACACCATTTAGAAGCTTAGACCCCTCTCTTTCTCAACACGAGCCTGGTTTGCATTACAATGTTAATTCTGGTGGTTGGTCTGTATTGCCTCTCAGATTATTAAACCTGTTTTTAAAGGAATTTATTCAGACAAATATGATTTGGGTTAGTGTAAATCCAAGATTGGTTTTATGAATCTGAATTTGATGATGGTGGATCTTCCTAATGTGATTTTAACTATAGATGTTGAATCCAAAATAAAGATGGTGAAAGTCAAGCATCTTATTCTAATACTGAATTTACTGCAGCTCTAAATCAAAGACATTTTCTTGCTAAAGGAGGCTGAGGAAGCAGGCATGGATGTCTGTTAATTAACCTCAGTAATTGCAGAAATCCTCTATCTGTTCCAGCTGAATTATTTTCTTCTCAAAACCTAATCAGTAAATCGGCTAATTGCTACAGGCCTGTTTTTGTAAACACAATATGTTGAGGTTTTACTGTGTCAGTGACCCCACATATTCATCCCTCAGAGTATTAAAGAACTTGTAGAGAAAAAGCAATCTCTCCTCACCAGCCCAACCTTCTGCTGAATGTTTCATAGTTACCTTTTTTCTTTGTTTTGGTCTGAAGCAGCCATTAAGTCTGTAGCAGATTTCTCACCATGGTAACAGTCATGTACACGCTGCGGGAATATTAATGTAGTGGTATGTTACCAGTGACACAGTTCAGTTCTAATCAGTGTCTGCATTTAAACACACAAACGGCTTCAGAGGAAGATCATCTGAAGGCAGAGACCCTCAGGTTTATGAGTCGACACGATGCCTGATAGGACCGGGTTCAGAACAGAGATGAAACCAGATTTTACCAAATAAAGGAAACATTCCTGTTTTTTCACCTATAAGGTAAATGTTTGTTTGACAAATGGCAAACAAGCCTTCACTGTGAGAAATATGCTATGGTTATATTGTTTTAAGATGTTCCAGTGCGGATAGAGATTACATTTAAATAACTGTTTGCAGCACCATTTCTTTTCCATCATCACAACCTCTGAGTCTTTATGCCTTGATTTAATGCCCGCTTCACACAGCATGCCCATTTTTTTCCTCCTATATTAATATCTGTAAACGCGCCTTTATAAGTCAGGGGATTCCAGGAGTTTCCAAACCCTCCACTTTTAAGCCTCCTATGCACAATAAAAGATGGATTATTATTGTCCAAAGCATAGCGTCTCAGGGAGGAGAGAAAGGAGGCCTCTGATTGGTCAATTGTGCATCTGCTCTACACTATGCCCGGTCGTCGCACAATGGCAGCCCTCAGCTCCCCAAGGGGATGGGTAAAATGCAGAGCGTTCATTTTGTTGCTTTATTCTTGTGACAGTGAAATGACAATAAAGTTTAATTCTATTCTAGATATGAACCGTGGTGAACTGGTGAAAGAAAAGTGAAATGGTGCTCAAAGATGACCCTGCACATTTAGAGTATGTTTGCCTCAACCTGCTGCTGTGAAGCAGGATTCTCCACTAGGCGTGTAAATCACACCCATCATGGCGATTCGATTCAGTATCAATTTCCTGACCCAACGATTTTCGATACTCAAGAATACACCACGATACGATTCGATTAATTGGTTCACTTTTGTTTGTTTTTTATTTTACACCTTACAGGTGAGACAATGTTTCAAATTTGACATAAATCAATGAAAGCTTAAATATCTTTATGCATTTTTTTTGGAGAAACAACAGCAAATAACAGAAGTAGAAAAGTTGCATCAAAAAATACTGCAGAAAATCAGTGCAATGAGTGCAATGCAATACCTCGGCTCCAGACGTCCCGCCCCCTCCACAGACGCTCCGCTGCTCCTCTCCCAAATTGTAGCTGACTGCAGACAGGAGGCCGGCTTGTTATGTTTTTATGACCGAAATTGCGGGAAAAAACTCGTGAAGTTTGACCCGCTAAAAGAGCGAGGTGCGCGAGAACGCTGGGACCCTTTTTCCACCTGGATCTCTGCTCTTTTTGGCCCTCATGTCCCTCCTTCGTCGGACTAAACTCGCCCCCACTTCCTCGCCGCCTCGGCCGTATCTAGACCCACAGCGTGTAGCACAGACCATGCTGCAATATTGAGCATAATTTAAAAATGCATCGATACAAAACAATTATTATTTACACCACTACTCTCCACCATGAACAGAATCAAAAATAATTATGGATCCAGGCTGAAAATGAGCACCTTGATATGTGCTTTAGAATGGCTTTGTCTCCATTCAAACCCAGGTTTAAAGCCTTGCAGGGCAGCATAAAGCCCACTGCTCTCATTAAGACAGAAAAAAGGGAGGAAAAAAACAAACAAACGGTCAGTTTAGGTGTTTTATAAAATATTTGAATCAGGAAATA
The DNA here is from genome assembly GCA_030533445.1 of Cyprinodon diabolis. NCBI lineage: Eukaryota > Metazoa > Chordata > Actinopteri > Cyprinodontiformes > Cyprinodontidae > Cyprinodon > Cyprinodon diabolis. The sequence continues at coordinate 7,822,369 of CM060064.1, read as the reverse complement.
GTTTATATACCAAACTGAATGATTGTTGTTCTCTGCTTAAAAAAAACTAGATTTTAAAATGAAAATTTTAATCTAAAAAATCAATGTATAACATGGATGCATAAACACCTAATTGTATTTCGGTGTTAAATTCTGTTTAAAGTAACAGATCATATTTAAAAATGTCTCCGGACCTTTACTGGTTGATTTTCTTTATTCGGACTGATTTTTTTATTGGTTACCCGTGCTGTAAACGATGGTGGACTAAGTGCTGCTTCGTTCAGCTTCAACACCGCAGAGGCTCCTAATGGGATACAAAATAATCAAACACTTTTATTATTATTATAATGTCTGGAAGAAATTATCTGCATCATACTCTGATGATTGTCACAAAAATAAAATAATTTCTATTAAGCAAATTAAAGGAGTTTTCTACAAACCGCACACTGAGGCATATTTAAATTTAAACGCCATCCTCTGCTATGTGGTCAGAACAGACATGAAATGAAGTGAAGTCCAGACAGTTGGCGCTCTGTGGATACTGACATGCAGCATGCTTCTTCATTATGCGCCGTTTTAACACTGCTTACACGAGCTGTACTTATCGAAAGAATCGCCAGTGTCGTTCTTCAGCACGAACTGGTAATCGCATATGATTCACTGCGGCTCAATATGGAAGGAACATTTCCAGGAGGTTGATAACAAAACTTTTTAATTATGGAGGACAAGCTGTTGTGTGCAGACTGATATGTCTGTGGTTTTTCTTTCTTTACTCATAACATTATTACAGCCGACAGGAGCTGCTGCTGCTAACCCAAAGCCTCATTAGAGTAAAGGTTTGGGAATAGAAATGATCATAGATTTAATCTTGTTTGGGTTTTATTACCACTGAATTAAAAAGGTAAATGTAAGATGAGTTTTCAATTCTTGGTTTGTTTGGGTGTCTCTCAAGAAAAGAGTGCTGGGAAATACTGGTTAACGTCGTATTGGATCAGAACTCCTTGGAGGTCCGGCTTCAGCTGATTTTCTTCTGTTTTGGCTGAGATTATATTACTTTAACCTAGAAAAAGAAAAAGAGAATCTGGAGATATTGTTTCCTTCCAGTCTTTACTTTTAGGAGATTTACATAATTCAATTGAAAACAGATTCTAATGTAATTATGTGTGTGTGTATGTATGTATATATACTATATATATATGTATGTATATATATATATATATATATATATATATATATATATATATTAGGCATGGAACGGTTTATGAAAACCGTCCAAACCGTTCGGTTCGACTGTCTCGGTTCGGTTCGCGTGTGTTGCGTTCAGTTCATGCGCTGCTCCATTTTTTCATAGGCGAAGCGTTTACACTCCAGAGCAGAAGGTGGCGGTAATGCGACCAAAGCCAACCACCAGTAGTAAACAAGAAGAAGAAGAAGCGAAGCAGCGTAGCCGGGTGTTGCAGAAAAAAATCAGTTGTTGTGGAGAAATGTGTGGGTATGGCGAGTGGGAAAGAACAGGAGTTGGAAGACGCGCCAGCAGCACTTTATAGGTCTGCTGTATAAAACTGCTTTGCATTTAGAGTGACCTACGATGACGGCGGAAAGAAAGTTGTGGATAAATGTGCAACAGTGTGCAAGCATTGTGCAACACATTTTGTTTATGCTAACAGCAACATGACCAACATGTCAGGCTAACAATCAACATATACCGAACCGAAAACCCTGACCACAAAACCAAGAACCGAACCGAACCGTGGATTTTTTGAACCGTTCCACCCCTAATATATATATACACACACACAAACATACACAAACCAACCAGTAATTGTGGTGGACAAAAAGCAGAGGAAAGCCGTTATGGTTGACATAGCAATACCAAGTGACTGCAACATCAGTAAAAAAAAGAACATGGAAAAACTAGAGAAATACCAGGGGCTCAGATTAGAGCTGGAGAAAACCTGGAAGGTCAGGGCATCAATGGTATCCGTGGTCATTGGGGCATGCGGGGCAGTGACCCCCAAACTGGAGGAGTGGTTACATCAGATCCCTGGAAATACATCAGACATCTCAGTCCACAAGAATGCAGTTCTAGGATCAGCAATGATACTGGCAGAACCCTCAAGCTCCCAGGCCTCTGGTAGAGGACCCCAGCTTAGAGGAAAAAGAGGGGAAGAAGAGTTTTTTTCTATGTATATGGGTCAAATGTTTGAGTTGTTGTTTTTTTCCATCAATATAAAATGCAATATATATATTAGGGCTGTGAATTTTTGGGATTACCACAATTCGATTTTTTCCTATTCTTTTAAATCCAAACACAGAGTACATGTCAGACTTAATAATATTACTTAGCAATAGTTTCAAGGTGTTGCTTTATTGTATATCTCGTGTCTTTTGGTTGTGCCGTTCTTGTTTCATCTCGTTACAGGTGATGAAGCAGACTGAAAATGTTTTGTCATTGTCTCCTTCCTATCTCCTCTTTCATCTTTTGTCCTTTTTTTTTCTTTTTCTTTTTCCTTTTTCTTCTTCTGTTTTTCTGCTCTACTTACATTGCAGTGTCCACATGAACTGTAAAACTCCCTGCATAATTATAATAAAGCAATTTATATGCATGAAACAAGTGGAGCAGTATGGCAATTGCTGATTACTGATTTGAAGTACTGCCGAAATACTTAACTTTACCGTTGCAATCTCTGCAAATCACATGAGTCATGTCAAGCCCTTTCTTACCCGGGCCGGGTTGAAGGTAAAATCCAAAGTGTTTCCAAATGGTTGCTTTTAAAGACCGCGGAGGCGGTTGAAGTTTTTTTTCTTTGTCCTCCATACTTTAGCGGCAACAAACACAGTAGCTCACACAACACTACACACCACTCTGTATCCTGCTAGGCTAACGCTTGCATGCCTGTGCATAGCTCACTCTGCTCATTGGTTTTGCCAAACACTACGGTGCCTGATGAGGCACATTCGCACTCACAAAAAAAATTGTTTTTGAAGAAAATGAGAATCGATTCTGAATCTTTAAATGTTAGAATATATATATATATATATATTTATATATATATTTTTAAGTGTGTGTATGTATGTATGTATCTCAAATTGTTGCTAAACGGTTGCTTCCTGTCTCCTTGTGATTCCCTGAGTTTAATTAGACGGCTCCACCACGCCTTGGCTCAGTGCAGCAGTTTATAGCAGCTAAACTCATTCCAATGGCACGGCCATAACCGTCTTTCTTTACCTCCTTTAGGTTAAACTCCTACCCCTTCTGAGACTACAGGAGTGGCGATAACATTTATTTGCCATCGTTAGCGTGATACAGTGCTTTTATTTTATTTTTACACAACCGTGTGGACGAGATAATGGGTGCATTCATATGTGTAATTGCTTTCTTGCAGCTTGGGGATATTTCATGTTTTAAAAATTCATAGAAAAGCATCAGTCTTTGCTTAATTGTGATGTGGGGTTGTAAAATCTAACAGTTGGCTCACGCTGCCGCCTGTTTTACTGACGCACATTACTGACAGAGTTGGTTGTGTTGAAATGGAGCCTTCCATGAAGTTTTAAGACATTATTCATGTTTCATCTGGAGTTAAAATGAAGGTGAGATCCTGAAAAAACAACTGGAATCTCCATGGGTTTTTATTCCGTCTGAGTTGATTTCTTTTTTTTCCCCTCTGAAGTTTATCAGGGACTTAAACAGAAAAGTAATAATGCTTTGTGTGGTGAAACAGGCCGATTATTGTAGGATTGGATTTTATGATTGAACCTTGCAGCGAGCTAATTCTGTTTTTGTCCTTTTGTTGTCTTCCATTATATGTGACTTAATGGCTCCTGTCTTTTACAAGTAATTGTAAAATGTTCCAGCAGCAATGTTGATGCTCCCTGCTTTAATAGCACTGGATGCTGATGGCAAGGCTTGTTCCCCTGGGGTCTCTCCAGCCATGGTCGCCCTCCACCCCCTCCCACGTAAGAGGGAAGTCAACGCTCTTAACTGTAGATCTTGTTAAACTAGACAGAAAGGATAGGTTTGTAACTATGCACTGGCCCTACAAAGGATGTTAAGGTTTTTAAAAACTGCTCCAATAATTTCTCCTAGAGAGGAATCGATTGATCTGCCAGAAATGGAAGTCAGATACATTTTCATTTCATTTCTTCTGCAGTGAAATTTGTCCTGTCGTCGTTGAAAAGATGTTTTGTAAATAAAACTGAAGATGCAAATCAGAAAAGAAAATTTGAAAAATGTAATCAAAAAAGGTTCTGTACGATGGAGTATTTGATCCAGTATAAATTTTGTATTTATTTTGAGAATAAAGTTGCAATATTATGAGAATAAATCCTTATATTACTTAAATAAAGTCATCATACAACAACCCGCTTCACAAAGAAAGCTTCAAGCTCCGACCAGCATGTGACGCCCGACCAGCTCCACCAATCAGCAACCTGAGTCCACTTTGACATTCTGCCCAATTTGATGCTAAAAGATTTCCTTATTTGTCAAACCAGAGCCAAAGTATAACTTCACATAATGCTCCACATTCCTCATTTTAGGAAAGATAGTTCTTCTTGTAGGAGTTGTCATAAAATACAACTTGTTTCTCATAATTTTAGGACTTAATTCTCTTAATATTACGACTTTATTCTCATAATTTTATGACTTTATTCTCATAATGTTATGACTTTATTCTAATTTCCGACTTTATTGTCGTTGTGACTTTATTCTCGTTTTTTACGACTTTATTCTCGAAATAGAAAAAAAAGATATCTAGCCTGGCCCTAATACTCCATCATAATTTTGAATTTTTTGGAATAGTTATTGGAAAGTGAAAAAACAGGGTTAAATGTGCACAGAAACCCAACCTTTTTCAATAATACAGAGTAGATTATGCTTTTGAAATGTATGTCTTGTAAAAACCATTATAGTATGCCATGGATCTGTGATATCTTCACACAAAGATGTACTTTAGCATTTATCCTGATACTAGCTTTTCTTTTTTTCTTTGTTTTCTATGTTTTTACACCAAGTCAATGCCATTCCATAGTCTTCCTCAGACAGTAGTAAAGTAGTATTTCTGTGGTGTATTAACAGCCAATAGCAGCTCTACACCAGGGGTTCCCAAATATCTCAGCCTGTGATACCAAAAATAAACTCGACTGGGACCCCCTAAATAGATCTATTTTCTTCACTCATATTAGGTGAAGCAATTAAATTTTGACACCTATTTAAATCATTTTAAGATGTATTTTTTACAAAAGAATGGGCTTTTTAATTATTATATTAGAATTTTAAAATGTAATGGTTTATTTAATTTTGAATCCTGCATTGGATAATATTTGTGATGATTGGATAAATAACTGGTATGATCATTTGTCTATTTCATGAGAAATTGGTATTTATTTATTTTTGATTTATTTTATTTATTTATTTTTTGGCACTCCATATTGATGGAGCTCACTCCATTGATGACCTTACAATGATTGTAAAAAACAATCTTAATTCAAATACTTGTATTAGAAGTACTGCCCATCCCTGAACATTCAAAGTGGGATATATATATATATATATATATATATATATATATATGTGTAGCAGTAGTGTCTCAATCTCGTGTTAGCCTATCATTATTCAGATCATAAGCCGATCATCGCTCAATCATCAGTCAGTCTCCGCCTTCTTTATCAGTGATTCTTTGTCTTTTTCAGGTTGATTCTTGACATGCCGTTAAAAATAGGTTTTGTCAGGTGTTTTTATTAATTTCCTTATTCACTGAAGAAGCTACATAATAATGAATTAGAACTTCAAGTTCACACCTTTTTATTGTTTCCTTGCAGATTCTGATTTCTTTTCAATAACCTAAACTGTTAAAGCTGATTTACCATCAGTGTATAAGTTTGATTTCTTACTTGGAGCTGTATGTTGAATTGAAATAGAGATTCGATATGCAGTCTTTACTCCATAGATCCTCCTGTGGATGTTAAAAGAGCTTATTAAGAAGGGAAAAGTGAGCAGTTTGATTGTAATGACACTCTGCCACCTTGATGAGATGAGCCTTTGTTTCCCTCGACACACAGCCTCTTTCAGTCTTTGTGCCAGTCTCCAAGCGTCCTGCTCACGGCCAATCCTCTGCAATCCGGCCCGCTAACGAGCCACTCAGATTGACTTTTATTGGAAACGACATCGGTATAAACTGTTGTTTTACTTGAATAAGCAACAAATTGGATAACCAGAGTTCCGCTCACCTCTGTAAAGATTTCTTTTTTCTCCACTATGTGGTTAAGCGTTGATAAATGCATTATGTGAACTGCCATTAACCAGGGGGCACATTTCATAATCCCTGTCCTTTTTGGCCTCTGCAGAATCCGGTTGTTTCTGCCGCCTTCACTGAATTGTATCATGTGCTTTAAAGCGTGGCATATGCAGGTCCTTTAATTAAGAAGTTATAACACGGATCCTTTAAGAGGTTCAAACAAGGAGCTCATTTTCTGTCATATGTGAACCCATTCCTTCAATAACTACTGAAAAAAGGAGGATCTACTTATTATTTTATTCACCTTTTTTATTCACTAATAAAATAGGCTCTAATTGAGTTTTCTTATAAGTCGCGTAGCATTTAAAGTCGTAGGGAAATCATATTTAAATGTCAAATCATTCTGGCTTAAACATGTATATAAATGTACTCTTTATCAGATGATATTGTCCCAAAATGTAGAAAATTTCTATAAAAAAAAAATCCTGTCTTAAATTCCTTGTTTTTTTTTCCGTTATGCAGGCCAGTTAGTTATAAGTCAGCCTGAACACCTAAATTCGGCCAATCATATATCAATGGTCATCTGTCAATCAAAATTTTTCGGTCATCTTGATTCATATGCCGCTGCTAATATACGCAATGGTTGAAATAAGAAATAAGTATAATTTCTATTTCCATTGAGTTCCGTCCCAGTGTTCACGGGGGATGGACGTCTGTGTCTTCAGCAGGCGTAGAGCTAACAGAACTGGCAGCGTTGCGAGGCAAGGGCTCAAACATGTACGGCTGTAAGCCTTCTACACCAAACCAAGCTTCTGCCGCCCCGGCGTCCTCTTCCACAACATCTTCGTCCCCGCTTTCCTCCTCTAAATAAAAAATGTAGGAGGAGACTCATCCACGACCTCCGACACTAGTGATGGGAGTAACGGCGTTGAAAGTAACTGCGTTAATAACGCCGCTACCTTTTTTTAGTAACGAGTAATCAAAATGATTACTCTTACTGTTACTGTTTTTTTAAGTCACCACTTTAGTGCTACTTGGTTCCAATGGAATTTCCCATTTCTCTGAATCGTTTCCCATTGGCAAGATGATTCAGAGAAACTGGCCACAATCAAACATGCATGAGAACCTTCCACCACAACAATCCCGCCCCTTTAATAAATGACCAATCACATTCACTTTATTCACTTGTGTAGAGTTGGTCACCACTCGGGAGAATTAGGAAATGCAACGGTTGGAAGAGTTATTCATAGATCAATAACAATAGTTCAGGGGGTGAAATGGATGTACCGGGAAGTGCAGACCCCATCAACACCTCCTTTCTCTGCAAATCTCACAATTCTAAACTTCCACAGTTGACGTAAACTTGGGGATGTTGCCTTATTTGGTTCTGGCCTGTACTTTTGTTATGCCCCAAAATTGACATACAGACCAGCCCACTGGTTCACGGCCCAAGAACATGAATAGAGACAGCTTTCAAAATCTTGAACAGTTCAAAGCAGGATTTGCTAAACTTCTTTAACTGAAACGAGAGGCTGTTCCCACCGTAAGGCCATCACAGCCGCAAGCTAGAAGTATGATTCTGTCGCTAAGCTGTTGATAGAAATGCTAGCATATCCATGGTGACCAGATTTGGGTTTCTAAAATGGAGGACACTTTTGAGGGTTTGGGGTGGCTGGGCCGCTGACGGGATCGGGTTCGGTCTCTCCGTCCCCCGCTGGCTCCCCAGGACTTCCTGCTACACTGTAGTCGACTAAACTCCCAGACAATTTTGAAATTCCCCCGGACATTTTTTTAGTTATGAAAAGTAGGACATGTCTGGGGAAAAAGAGGACGTCTGGTCACCCTACCATATCAACAATTTGATGTTTCAGTGAGTGAATGCTTGTTGCTATGATGCGTCTTTGCTCAGCAGCTTCGCTCGTTGTAAACCAACCAATCAGCGCACAGCTCATCTAAATATTCATGAGCATCCCAGAAAAGGAAGAAAACCTGTCATTTCATTCTAGGGCTTTTAACCAAGCTTGCATTAGGGCTCATAGAACAGCAAATATGCCATTTTCAGCCCAACCAATGTTACACACCCTATTCAGAGACCTGAAGGACCAGCACCAGATACCCTATAGAATCATTCTATGACCCCTTTAAAAAAGGGAAGTAAAATGTGTTGCCTTGTAAAATCTAAAAGCATCCTTTCTATTTTCTGTAAAGCGATAACAAACCTGAGCATTTGCCACTTAAAAAACTGCCTTTTCTCTGCTCTTCTGCAGACCCTCATGAAGTGTGGAGAAAAAGCTAGTTTTTGTCCACGGGTCACTTTTAATTGCAGACCAATCACAGAATCCCCATGTGCCATCACCCCTGCTGCTAATGCATATCTGCCTGTCTCTTCCACTGCCCATCTGTCTGGCTCTTTTCAGCCTGCTTTTCCTCCTGCTTCCCTACTCTATTATTTCAGCTATTTGGTTGTGATTTATGCACCAACTTAAATAGTGCACATTTCATTTTAAAAGCAACAAAAAACATTGAATTGGGCAGGAAGCTGCAATTTGCTGCACTGGAATAACATGCAGTTAAACAAAAGACTCCCTGGATTATATTTCAGAGGAAAACGGCATAAAAATCAGAGATTTGACGCGTCACCTCTAAATAGCAACACAAACCAAGTCATTCTCCTGCCAGGTATTTTCTTTCCGGAAAGCAATCATTCTTGCGAGGTTTTCATTTGGATGCTGAATAATTGATTCGGCACATGCCCCCGGTTTGTCCATACACCATGTGTTTGATCAGCACAAAATAGTTTGACTGCTACGAGTTATTTAAAGTAAAAACAAATATCTAATTACATACAGAAATAAACATCGGCTTTTAGAAAAGGATGTGTATGTGTATCATTGATGTGCCTAAATTATATATTAGTGAGGTAATAAGCTAAACGCATTACACATGTAAGATAGCAGACAATTAATGTAAACTAGCATGCAATGTGAGACTCTATCTATCTATCTATCTATCTATCTATCTATCTATCTATCTATCTATCTATCTATCTATCTATCTATCTATCTATCTATCTATCTATCTATTTATCTATGATCATGTTTGATAGACTGAAGTATAGTAGATGTTTAAATGAAGTAGTGCATGTGAACGGAGCGGTGCGCAGCAAAATGCTCACTCTGCGCTCAGGAGGATATTCACTCATTCGTTCCGCCCCTCAAAGTTGCCCCAGGACCCTCCGCTCAAAATCCGCTCCGCGCTCACCTTAATTTTTCTGCCACTCCGGGGATTCATTCCATGCTCTCTCATGTTTTCAGGAGAAGGCATTTTCTAACATTTTTCCTTCATGTAATTATGCCAGCGCCCTGGGACACACGGCGTTTGATTTAATGTAACCGATACATGTGTGTTGTCTTATTTAACTAGCTGTTAAACTATCGCATCGTTATAGCTGGGAACGTAACACCCCGCTCCATCCATGTTGCCCCGCGTTCCCTATACCTAACTATAAATTTATTTTACTAGACTTAAATAAGTGTTATTTTACAAATTTTATAATCCAACATTTTCAATTGACATTGTGAGCGCATCAGAGCGAACTGGAGCAGGGTGAAATCCTCACTCCGGCCTTTTAATTTAAAAACCGCTCCGCGCTCCACCATATTTCTTCCGCTCTCTACACGCTCCGCTTCCCTCACATGTTCTGAAAAGAAGACATCAAATGCAATCCAGATGATGTTAAATAGCCGTTTAGTTTAAAGGAAAAGTCCAAACTAGTGCTACTTGGTCCCAATGGAATTTCCCATTGGGAACCTACTAGCACTAAGTTGCTAGCTGGTTAGCAAGATGATTCCAAGAACCCGGCCACAACCAAACGTGCTGGCGAACCTTCAGCCCCAGCAATCCCGCCCCATTGATAATGGACCATTCACCTTATTCACTCGTGTAAAGTCGGGCAACACTTGGGAGAATTTGAAAATGCAACGTTTGGAACAGCCGCTTCCCTACGACTTTAAACTACGGAGCGACGTATAGGCCAAAAAATATAGTATATAAATTAGATTTTGGCTCAGGACTTCTTAATTCATTGTTAGCTCTAACCTGAATATAATACAAGCACAATAAATATAACTTTTAGTGTTGCCTTTCCAGATATTGATTTCAGTTGAGGTTTTTATCCCAATATTAAGCATGAAATTAGGGTTACGTTCTTGTTAGCACCTTTTTTTAGCAAGTTAGAATACGTTTGCTTTTGTGTTGACATTTTAGAGCTGTGAATATTAGCCTTGCATTTCTATGGGGGGGATACAAACATGTTTCTGAAAGTGTGACAAGCTGTCAACCATGTGCTCTGTGGGGAGACGTTTATGTAACAAACATCCAGAAATGATTAAACAGAGTTTAAAATGTCACGAAAATTCTTTGAAAATATGCAAAGTCTTCAGCTATCGCATGAAAAAAACCCAGCCGTCACCGGAGCTGATCCGGCTGTGATAGTACATCAGTGTTGATCTGAGGAAAGTAGACCCCAGACTGTTAACACCTGAATCATAGCTGATCCCTCCCTCCCTTCCTTATTCTTTGCCAGGCAGTCCCCAGTCCCAGAAATAGCAACACTGGTGTATGAGTCATGTTTTCAGGCTACATGTATATCCTTCGTAAGGGAAGTAGCAAATAGGGGGGTTTCTCTAAGATGCGATGTACAGGAAGGAAGAAGAAAGACTTGAATCCATCATCTCAGGGCTCTGTATTCAAAATCTGAGTGACCATCTTCTTGTACCTGAGGTGTCCCACCTTGAAAAGGGGCCTTTAGAAGATAGTGACCAAAGCCAGACCCTTGGGAACAGCTCCTCCATCCCTTTACATCTCTCTCTATCCTCTGGCCTGTCATTCGCCTCTTGTCTTTCATCTGCTGGCTTTCAATGTTCCTTTCACCGCCTCTGCTTCATCTCCATTTTAAAGTCGTAGGGAAATCATGTTTAAATGTCAGATCATTCTGGCTTAAACATGTATATAAATCTACTCTTTATCAAAAAAAAATCCTGTCTTAAAATTGTTGGTTTTTTTTCATTATCTTCTGCAGGCCAGTTAGTTATACGTCAGTCTGAACACCTAAATTCGGCCAATCATATATCAACGGTCATCTGTCAATCAAATTTTTTTCAGTCATAGCATCTTGATACATATGTTGCAGCTAATATATGCAACGGTTGAAATAAGAAATCCTTTACTTTGAGTTCCGTCCCAGTGTTCACGGGGATGGACGTCTGTGTCTTCAGCAGGCGTAGAGCTAACAGAACTGGCAGCGTTGTGAGGCAAGGGCTCAAACATGTACGGCTGTAAGCCTTCTACACCAAACCAAGCTTCTGCCGCCCTGGCGTCCTCTTTCACAACATCTTCGTCCCCGCTTTCCTCCTCTAAATAAAAAATGTATGACGGAGGATACTCATCCACAACCTCCGACACTAAACTCTCCTCCTCTTGCATGTTTCCGCTGTCCATAGCGTTCCTTGACAGTGTCGTTTCTAAGTCACCAATTTAGTGCTACTTGGTCCCAATGGAATTTCCCATTGGGAACCTACTAGCACTAAGTTGCTAACTGGTTAGCAAGGTGCTTCCGAGACACCTGCCACAACCAAACTTGCTTGTGAATCTTCCACCACAATAATCCCGCCCCACTCGGGAGAATTCGGAAATCTACGACTTTAAGCCTGCAATCTTCTCCATAAGTCCACTTCTATCATGTTCTGCCGCCATTAACCCATTCATCATCTGCAGTCCTGTATTATATTCATTGTGTTTGCCATCCCAAGCTCCAGCTGCTCGTCTTCTGCAGAAGTAATGATTCTTAAGAGATAAGTCTTTTTTTATTTTTTATTGAAGAGATGTTTAAATCTTCCCACACCTGCAGCCAACCTCTGTATTAGCTGCTTTTTTCTTGGAGCATTTCTCAGTTACTCAATCGACGCGTATCACTGAACCCTCCCTGTCCCCCATCAGCCCCACTTTGCCTCTTCTCCCTTCCCATTGCTAACGTACCCCTCTTCCCATCTGAATCTTTCCCTCCTTACATGCAGTCCCCCCCACCCCATACGATGGAGGTCAGCCCGGTCTGTTTCAGCTGTGAGAAGCAACAGGGGTGGTGGGAGGGAAGGTGAGCCGCTGCGGTCGGCTGTCTGTTATGTGCTGGACTAAGAAGAGAAGAGGGGAGGGAGAGGAGAGGCAGAGCGAGGGAGGACGGTGCAATAGAGAGAGAGCAGGAGCGGCAGGATAGAAGCAGAGCAAGAACCAGAGAAGAGAGAGAGGGGGAGGTCCGGCGCTCACAGCTCGTATCGCTGTTGACGAATGAGCTGTCTACCCACAGGGCTGGGAAACGGCAGCTTGTGACAAGCTGGGGGAGAGAGGAACATGAATGTAATGCGCACCTTGCCTCGTTTGCTTTCAGATACTGGCCAGAAGAAGACTCCAGAGAAGAAGGATGGGAGGCGCATGTCGTTCCAGAGACCCAAAGGGACCGTGGAATATTCTGTGAGTGAACGTGGATGAAACTGTGTTTTCTTGTGCTTCTCTGCTCTGCTCCCTGCGCAGCTGCCCGCGCTGGATCCTGACGCTTTGACCAGCTCCAGCAGGGTTAAAGACGTAGCAGGTGTCGTGTAGATACCCTCTGGTCATGCTTCACAGATCACTACTAATGAGTAGAAGTATTTTGTAGCCTGACACGTGTACCTCATTCCTGAACTGTTTACATAAAGAGTGTAAACAAGCATGCAGCGCAGCTTTCAGTTTATTTTCAGATCATGTGCATCCTGTCAAGGATCGTCTATCTGGCAAATTCAGCGCTCATCTCCATTTTGCATGTTGTTGTATTTGAAGGAAAGGAGGAATTGTGACAGCTGTGTTGGGTCTTCCAGCTGGAGCGGAGCGGGACGCGCAGGAAGGAGCGCTGGCAGGACGTGTATTTGTTTTTCCACTCGTTCCCCGTGCAGCAGATCAGCAAACATTCCACCACATAGCTCGCCTGGTCTCACCAAGGACCTTCCAACTGCATTGTCATTTCTATTGATTTAGCTGTTGTGTGGCAAAGGGGGAGGGGGCGGGAGAGAGGGGTGAGATAGGGGAAGAGAGAGAGGACTCCTTTTCCCAGGCATGAACTGAAAACAGCTCTCTGCTTTGCCTTGCCTGCTTGTGTTCTTCAAATGACCCTCAAATCTAGCTGCAGTCAGTCAGTGCTTTCTCACCACTTTTTCTCCGTGGCAACTGCAAAGAACGGCAGTGCCTGGAGAAGACGTGGAGAAGGAAGGACAGGGGAAACAGGGAGGGAAAGAGGGTGGGAGTGTTGGGTTGTCGGTGCATTGTTGTCATTCTTGTATTCGCTTCTGGCTTCTCGTTAAATCCCTTCACCATCAGGTCCCCAGGAGCTGCTGTGGCTTTTACCAAAACTGACCCAGCAGCACCTCCACCACTGCTGCGTGCAAAGCCTGTCTGTCATGCGAGTGCTGCTGATTGACAGGCTCCTTGTTTACCTTGTAAGGGTTTGAGGCGCCCTTCACCATTTCAGCATATTTCTTCAGTCTTAAGCCTGAGTCACGTCGCAGAGACATAAAGGAAAACAGAGTCTATAGATGGACATAAATGCTGAACCATGAGGGAGAGAAGGAGTTCATCTGGCATACTAATCCTGTTCTTGTCAGCCAATAGCTCTCTGTCTGACTTTACTAGGTTCCCCCCCCACCCTAGATTACTGCTATTGTGATGGATGGATCAAGCTGTGCCAATTATTTTCTCCTGTGACTTCACACGCTGCAGCGGCATTCAGAGAAAAGGCTCAGGGTAGGACCATGTCCCATTGATCGAGGAGCAGCTTTATCTAAAACTCATCTCCTGCACCGGAGGAGGTGGGCACGGGGGGGAGAGCGGCTGCCGCCAACGTTCCCTGATTTCGCTCGACAGCAGATAAGTTTATAAATATCAGCTGCTGTCCACAGGAAAAAGGAGAATTTCCTCTTGTGGCTGCCTTATCAAGGCAATCTCCCTCGCAGCTCTAACTCACACACAACTGGCTTTTCTTTCTCCGGTGTCTTTCCTTTTTTTTTGTTTGCCTAGACACCAATTGCTGCCTCCACCCGGGGCAAAGGGCAGACTATAATCATTTCTCCAGATTTAGTAACCATCTGCAGAGACTTCTTATTAGCAGTAGAGCAGGTTGAGGGGACATGTTTTACTGCCTGCTAAACGTGCACCAGTAGCTTCTTCTCCAGTTGCTTCTCTACAGGAAACAGTTTTGCTAAGATCCTTGGAGAAATGTGTCCCCAGGAACCTGAAGGAGGTAACCTTCTCTGACAGGGTGATAGTTGGGGCGACATTATGGCTAGTTTATGCTTGATGCTCAAAACGTTACTGACACAGCGTCTGCAGCAGTTTATGCTTTGTGCAGCTGTTCACTGCTGTATCCAGGGATCTGGTAGACTCTAGGGGGCAGTTTTGGTCACAGACCAAAAGCTTAGGATATCAATCCTCAAGCAGAAATAGAAAAACAGCAGTTTCCTTATATTTTTTATGTTTTTTTTTTTCGTTATGCAGGAGTGTCTATAATTTCTTTTTCCAGTAGCTGTTCGTAATCAGTTCATTGTGGTGATATATATGAGACAAATCCTAACATGTTTATTGATGTTTACTTTTGCAAAGTCTGGTCAGCCATAGCAGTCACTCAGTCCGCCATGTTTTTCCACCGGGAACTGTGGCCATTTCTCAATATGTGTACTTGTGCGTTCTCGTGTGCTCGTGTAATCGTGAAACGTCATCGGCCTCAGCCATAGTACTGTTTATAAGAAAAAGTACCAATTAACAAGAACAGCAGGCCAAGAACGGCCCCTCCCTCTTTACCCAGCATGCATCAGAGCAGATTTGTCCGTTCTTGAGATCGACAGCTGTCCCAGCATGCACTGCTGCAACAGCAGCATTCAATGGAGCGCTCACAGAGCTCAGATTATTAAGTTAAAGGTTCTCTTTTCTGTTGCTGTTGTTCAATAAAAGTACGTTTTAAGATCATTTGAGGCGAGAACATTATACTTTTAAGCATCACTATATGGCCCATTTACTGATTTAGAGCGTAATTTAAAAAATAATTTCCACCTTTGAGATCACTGCAGCAAACAGTGGAGCTCCGAGGGTAACGGCAGCCAGGGCTAATCCCAGCCCGCCTGCAGCAGCCCTCTCTCTGCATAGCCGTGTGTGAAGGACCGCTGCCTCTGATGGTGATTTTTTTTTGTCTTATTTAGCTAAATGTTGATTTAATTTGTGTTTATCTGACTGTGTTCATTATTATTCCAACATAAAATGAAAAACCTAAGAATTTATTATTATCCAGAGACTATTAATAACAGGCGGTGAAATGCAGCTCCAGACGAGCTGAGCGTGTGGTGATGTCATCAGTACACTTCTGCTCCAATTGATCCATATTAATGCTGCATGCTCCCGTTATACAAAGTCCACACTTTCATGTGTTCTTCTCATGAACATACTTGGCGAGGAAACGAGTCCGTATTCGCATGCTTGTGAATTGAGAAACTGCCTCTGTGTAGTTACAAATTTTCCTAGTCGTGCAGTACGGAAAATCAAGTCACATGGCAACAGAAAGGCCCCTGGGTTTCCTTTCTGTCAGTTGACTCATCACCCTCCATCATCAGACCCGCCATGCTGGAGTCTTTTACAAATTTAATGATAGTTTGACTAAAGACGGAAGGAACACAGTCATATTTGTAAGTCATTTAGGCCCATTGCTGCTGCCTATATTTTGACCAGAATGACATTGGCTGTTCTTAAAGGTTAGAGATCTTTGGTTTAATCTGTATTCTGTCTTGGCAAGTAGCTTTGTGTCCATTGACGGTCTTCAAGGCTCGCCTTACCTGTTGTTTTTACAGGTTGAGAGCTTGAGGACAATGTGTTCAATGAGGTTTTAGAGCTGAAGGTGATCTAAAGGAGTCAAAGCAGGTCTGGTTTATGCTTTCTACTTGCAGGGCATAGCCTTTACCTGCACTCAGCAGGTTGTTCATCAGGTGCAATATCTTCCATAGATTTTTGGTGTGCTTCTATTTTTTTGTTCTGAATTCGGTCTTTGTTTGTTTGAGCAGTGACAGATGGCTGGACTTGTCAAGGTGTGGGAGAGGCAGATTCTAGTATGGCTTTTTCTGGTTATATGTTTTAGAAGGTTATGGAGGACTAGCTCCAGAGCTTGCCGTATCTAAGAAGGAAACCGTTAAGAAAATGGGCTCAGAGCCACTTTTCAGGTCAAACAATGGTAAATTGTAAATGGCATGTACTTATATAGCGCCTTTATTCAAGTCGGGAGACTTGACCAAAGCGCTTTACACTATATTCATTCACCCATTCATGCACACACTGATGGTGGCAAGCTACATTGTAGCCACAGCTACCCTGGGGCTCACTGACAGAAGCAGGGCTGCCGTACAGTGGCGCCACCGGGCCCTCTGACCACCACCAGTAGACAATGCAGGTGAAGTGTCTTGCCCAAGGACACAACGACACTGAAAGTCGGAGTCCGGGCTTGTCAATCCTTCGATTTCAGGGCAAACTCCTACATCCAACGCCACTGTCGCCCTTATACAAAGGAACGAGAGCACATTGTTTCAGTAAAAGCCATCTCTAAGAGAGAAACAAGCCTAAGCACTACAAAACAAGCTTAACTCTATCATGTATAATGGATGTTGTTGATGGCAGTAGCCAAGGTGATTCCTCTGTCCAGGATGGTGTCAAAGCTAAACAGAACACCGGGCCATATGAAGGTACTGTTAAGAGAAAATGCAGATAGAACATAGAGTTAAAACCAGCCATAAATAATGCAAAATTAGAGTTTAGAATTGGCTTATCTGTCAACTTCTTACCACCTTGATTGGTTGTACTTGACACCAATGTTTTAAGAAGGAAAACATTCATCATAATCTTTTAGTAGTTTTAAACTTTTGGTTTGTTGGTCACAGAAATGAGGGATTGTTTGTCTTTCCTCAGAGAAGACTCTTTTCAAAGAGTTGTTAGTGCCTTAATTTCACAGCCCTGTTAGCGGCACGCCCTCAGGCATCAGAAGGTCAGTCAGTCACTTGGTCATTTGAGAAGTCAGTCGGTCGTTTCTTCACATGGCCCAGGCGAAAGAAAAGGACATTTTCCAGAGAATGAGTCCAAGTGACCAGTCACCCTTTTCTTGTCCCTTCTACATGGTGCAGAAAAAAAAGATGCCAACATTGCCTCAATAATTTACACAGATTTTCAAGGTTCCTGCAGGTTCTGTCCCGTTAACTTTGGTGATTTGCCTCTTGTTACAACAAGGTTGACATTTATGGTTTGGTATAAAATGCATAAACTGCTATGTATTCTTGAATTATACCCAGGAAATTCAAGCTACCCTGAGGGGTAAACTATTATGCCTGCCTTTTGAGTTTGCAAAATGTTGCAGGTTTTCAACGACCAGTGAAACGTTGCTAATGTTATAAATCAAAATAAAGTTCAATGAAATAAAACAGTTTAAAGCAAAATCTGTGCTTCTATACTAATAGAAGAGCTTAAAGATCGGATTGAGGAAGCTGCTAAGAATAAATCCAGGTAGCTGTATATTATCAGTTGTTATGTTTAGTGGGACTCTGCCAGGCGGATGGGAAGCCGTGTGACCATCAGAGGTTTGAGGGACATTAGATGAGTCAGTAAGTGTGTCGCACTAACACAGACACACCCCTCCTCACACACAGACACACTTGTAGTAAACTTACCTCTGCAACCTCCTGACAGTCAGTCCCCTGATTGCGTTATTCAGCTCTGGTTTGGAGAAGAGGACCTACAGTTTGAGCTGTTTAAAGGCACCCAGCCTGTGAGATGGAGAACTATGGAGGGAGTTTTGTTCCATTATTATTACGAATAAACACATTTCGTAAATGAGAAATTTGAAAGAAAAATAAAATGCAATCAAGAAATTAATTAAATAAAATGAAAAAAGTTCTGAGAGCAAATTTTTATTTTATCAGATTTAATCTTTTTCCAAAACACATTTTTATATTTTGTTATTTCAAACTTTTTTTTTTTTTTCAAATGCAATTTTACAGATTTTATATTTCTCATTTACTTTCTCTCTTTCATATTAAGTTTCATGAATTGCGTTCCTTTCAGTGCCCATGCAGACCAATAGAAATGCGCCATTGCTCCTCACTGTTGAGTAAAGCTCATCAGTGAAGCTTTGTTTTTGTTTTGATTTCATGCAAATTGATAGTGACGAAGGGGTCCACTCCTTTGGAATGGGGGTCTTTAGGCTTCTTTTGTTAGCCTGCAATGTGCCATACAAGTCTAAGTGTCTGAAAGGTGGGTTGCTAAAGGGAATTGTTGGCCTGGCTGAATAGGCGAGGTCCTCCACTCTCCTGTACAGGGGCTGGGGTTGTGATGATAGCGGGAAGGGACTAACTCAATCGCTGCATTGCAGGTTTTTGAATTGAACTAAATTGCAGCAATTGAGTTTGCATTAATGGTGGAACGGTTCACAAAATCCACGGTTCGGTTCGGTTCATGGTTTTGTGGTCATGGTTTTCGGTTCGGTTCGGTATATGTTGATTGTTAGGAAAATCTATTATGTCTTGTATAGTATAACACGTGTTGCCCAATACTTGCACACTGTTGCACTTTTATCCACAACTTTATTTCCGCCGTCATCGTAGGTCACTCTAAATGCAAAGTGGTCCCATACAGCAGACCTATAAAGTGCTGTTGGCGCGTCTTTCAACTCCTGTTCTTTCCCACTCGCCATACCCACACAATTCTCCACAACAACTGATTTTTTTCTGCTACACCCGGCTACGCTGCTTCGCTTCTTCTTCTTCTTGTTTACTACTGGTGGTTGGCTTTGGTCGCAGTACCGCCACCTTCTGCTCTGGAGTGTACACGCTTCGATGAGAAAAAGGAGCAGCGCATGAACCGAACGCAACACACACGAACCGAACCGAGACAGTCGAACCGAACGGTTCGGACGGCTTTCATAAACCGTTCCATCCCTAGTTTGCATGTTTTCAAAAAAAAACTAAACAAGGCTTTGTTGGGCTACTGTATGAAACCTCGAACCCTACGCTATTCCTGACTATTTGAATTGAAAAAGCTTCTTGGATGGGAAGCAAAACTTCTTCAAACTTGGGAAGAAAGTCCAGTGGATTGTTTTGAATTTAACTTTTTTTGGAATGACTATGTCCTGGATGACTGTGAATCTTCACCAGCATATAAAACATGTTCTATGCTTACAACAAAAACAGAACAAAATTTACTGCACACAGTTTCATACTACTGTGCAAATCCATATGTGGAGGGGTGACTGTTTTGCACGTGCTTTTTAGGTGAATCTGGCTTTTACAATTTAGGCATAATTAAGTCATATGCAGCATCATCTTTGGGATGTTTGCGTCATACTAAACTCCTATTGTGGTCTAATGTCATAAGGTTGCTGGTTTTCTGTCTGTAGAACAGGAGAGAAAGGCTGCTGCCGCTTAAAGCGTTGAAGCAGCAGGTTAGAGCCCGACATCCAGGATAATCCTTAAGGACCTGAAAGTGAGACTGCAGAGTGTCTCCTTGAAGCGTCAGGAATAATGTGACTTGCTCCCATGTCACTTATAGCAGCTCTAAATTTAGGCCTGCAAATGATCAGCAAGGGTGTTGTCGACACAATAAACATACCATCGGGTAGTAACGGCAAAGTCACCATGGCAACTGTCATGCTAAAGCCAGGCCTCATCCATCCATGTAAGCATGAGACTGATGGCATTAGACAGCGTTATAAGGTGGATTCACACCAAATTTAAGCTGTTTAAAATTTAATTTCTCCTTTATTTTTTTCATTTCCATCCCGTCGATGTGTTCAGTTTGATTTAAGTTCAATTTAAAGAAGCCATTTGATAACCTGGGCAACATGTAAAAGTAACTGTGGCGATTAAAATTAAATGTGTAGCTCTGTGATTACATCTCATTTCCCATGTTGACCTTTTACATTAACACTCAAAGAGCCTTTCTGGTGTTTCATGCTTAACGTAAAGACCGAGATGGAAGCAGAGTACTTAACAGAGCCATTAGTCTGGTCATCGGGCCAAACTGCCCCTGTTAAATCTTTGCGTCCGCCCTTTTTCGACATGGCGGTCATTATCCGGACCTCAGTCACCTTTGAGCTGTCAGCCAACATGGCCTTTCTTCTCACATGGAGGGTGTCACCCCAACAGCTAGAGGACTAATTATTCGTCCTTCTTTTAGATGAATTATGAGCCGTATTGATCCAGAGGTTAGGAACGTAAGGTCCACCAGACATTAGTAACCACCATCCTGAATGTGATTACCCTTGCTTTGCCTTCCTCCCACGTCCTTCTATCAGTGTGTTAATGTCAGATCTTTATCAGCAGCTCATGTTTTCATGTCTCCTGTCCCCTGCTTCTTAATATAGTTAGCGATAGCTTCTCTTACAGTGCAATCAATAGTTTTATTCCTGCGGGTTTTGCACAACCAGATGCACATTTACCAGGTGTTGCTGTGTCACTTCATGGCCCAGCTGTGTAAAAACTTAATTAAGCCTAGAAGGAAGTTGTAAACAGATAATTTTAATAGCAGTTTATGTGCCAACATCAGCGCACCACATCGCTTTCTTAGTGTTTATTTTAATAAACCTCAGATGTTTTATGTCTGCAAAACCAAAAGCATGACGTACGAAAGCAGCTATTAGAAGTTAAGCAGAATATATCTGATTTTTTTAAAAGTATATACGTTAGAATGTTTGCATTACACCTTAGAGATTCATGGTGTGTTCAATTTAACTTGGAAAAAGGGGAATTGGAGTAACGTGATCTCAAAGATGATAACCCATTACAGCCGATGTTACCGTTCAGACACAGGTCGCATTTGAAAAGGTCAGATTCGTATCGGATTCAGGACCACAGAGCCCAGCAGCCTGGCTCACATTGGAAAAAATCGTGTCTGTGTTGTTCAGACAGCCATGAAAAGATCAGATACAGGTTGCATATGGGCCAAAAATATGATTTGGGTCACCTCAGGCTGTAGCGTGAATGTAGGAAAGTTTGGGGGTGTTCTAGCTGAAATCACTGACCTGTGAAGACAAATGGACAACATCATCTGTCCCAGCATTCAGTCTTCTTTGGTACACATCCGCCGTCTCTTGTACAGCTAGATCTGGCTAATGAATTTCAAGTTTTTAAGTAGGATGTTCAACCTCAGTTCAAGCTTAAATCGGCATAGTGATATTATAGGCCTTTAAAAAGATCAAAATTAATTTGATCCGTAAAAAAAACAAGGTTATATACACCATGTCTGTCCGGATAGTGTTTAAATTATCCTGTTTGAGCCTTAAAAGAATTTCAGTACTGGATACGTTGAGCAGATACAAGCAGATGTGGAGCCATCTGCAGGTAGTAATGTGAAACTATTAGAGAGCTTGTTGGCAACTATTGAGTAGAGCCTAACCATCTTGCAAAGCCTTGCAGTAAACAGCAAGTTCGACACAGTGTAAAGGCTGGTTTATACTCAGAAACCAGGTCGTCTGCGTGTGTGTCGCAGTGAATACAAATGTGCCCCCGCCGCTTCCACAGACACTCTGGTACACCTCTCCAAAATTGTAGGTGACCGCAGACAGGAGGCCTCTGATTGGTCAGATCTTCATCCGCTCTGCACTATACGTATTTCCTGTTTGGTACCTTACCGGCTAAATTTGTTTGTAAGACAGCCATTGTGGAAAACGACTCGTGAAGCTGGACCAGCTAGAATATCCCTTCAGACTAACAGATATTACCAGAATAAAACAATCTAAGGCAACTTAAAGTTCAAGTTTATCCTCTTCAGAACCTTTTATCAGAAAATCAAGGGAAAAGAACAAATTGCTAGGAACCAACCAATTTATCCCTTTATAATCATGTTTGGAACTTGGACTGCAGAGAGTATTGCTATTACTAGTATCAGTCTAAAAAATGATGTATGCCTCAGCAGCTTTAGCTCCTGCTTCAGTGAACACAAACCTTCAGCACTGCTTCAGTCTTAAACCTGTTGGAATCAAATATTTATTTAGTGTTTTTTTCCCAAACTGGGTCTTGGAGTTTTCTTGTTTTCACATTGTACTGCAAGGTGCTACCTAGCTTAGCCGCAGTAGGCTGCTTCCCTGTTTACCCCTTGCATATACGCGCATTGTCGTACTGCTGTGTTGTTAGAGGGCTTTATTTACTTAAATGAGTGAAACACAAAAACAGACCAACGGAAAATGAACTTTGCATGCAGACAGAATGAGCTACTGTTGTATAGATAAAAAAGTGAAATAACATGAATAAATCACCTTTAACAGTCCTATATCCTGTTTTTTCAAAGCAACCCAAAGTCAACTACAGGCATCTCCATGATATAACGTTGCCTTTTGCATTGAGGAGGAGTCATTTGTTACACTTGCCTTCACTGTTATGCTGACTCGCTCCGTGTTGGCTCCGCCCATTTCCTGCCCATTTTCCTCTCACACCTAAAAAAACACCTTATTTATAAAGCCAGTTTACTAACTTTTTAATGACCAGCGTTGCCCACCAATGAGCTGAAACGTCTTGTAGCTGCCTGCTGCTCTAAGGAGATGTCCAAGAATGGAAGTTAACAGCGAGGACTGTGGGGTGAGGTTTCAGAAGGGAAACCAGGCTGTCTCCGTATCTTCCTCCTGTCACCAAAAGCTGTTCAGCTCTGGTTGGCTCCTCTTCAGTCAGATCACAGACACAGAGGTGTTTCCAACGCCTACTTAGATCATTCATTTACTTAATCCAAAACTAAATGGCATTGCACTGCTGTAAACTGTTAAACCCATTGCCTTTCAGTGAAGTTCTGATTTTGACTCCTGGTCTGCAGTCTTTCTGCAGGATGTTTGCTCCTTCTATTTGTACATGCATGGGTCTTATGGAGGGAATTTTGTTTAATTATTGTAGAAATCAAGCAACAAATTTTGTAAATTGTAATTGGAAATTAATAAAATTCTTTTGCTTTTTACATTCTTTTTTTTCCTATAGATTCCATTTTTTCAAAATTTATTTTAAAAGATTTCATATTTTTAGGGGGGGGGGGGGGGGTTTCTCAACATTTGATACTTTCACGAGTTGCATTTTTTAAATTGTGTTCTACAGATCAAATAAAAAAAAAGCATGAAAAAAAAGCAAAATCTGAGAAAACTGCAAAGTTACTCTTAACTTTTTTTAATTAAAACATTTTTGTTTTTTTTACTTTTATTTCTGGTTTGTATTTTTTTATTAACATTTAAATTTACAATAGGTATTTTTTTTCTTTTAACAATAATGTTATTCTCTGCATTCTGACTTCCTGCAGCAATCAGAAATCTTTCATTCTCAGCCCTTTTGAATTTTCATCACCCTGGTTCCATCCTGCATTTATTTTAAACATCTACTTGGATTGAATCGGTTCATTAAATCTTCCTTGATGGAAAAGCAACAGATAGGTGACTGCTTATCTCTGAAATAAGACATTCCCTAGCTTTATTTGTTTTAATAACATTAAATTTAAATTTAACAAGGCTGCATTTGTTGCCTTTCTTTGCTTTTAAGGAAACCTTTTTAATATAATTGATGTGTTTGAAAGGTAAAAGTGCAGCATGGAATGTTTTTGCTTACACTACACCTATTGGGCTTACAGTTCACCATGCGATCCATACTGCATAGTGCATCCCTTTATGCATTGTTCATTGCTGAGGTGCGGTCGTTGCTGAGTCAGGGAGACTGAGTCCCAGCAGCGTGACCGACCTCAGCTCTTATTAGTTCGTTCCCCCGAGGTCGGCCATCTAAAGTCAGCGAAGCCCACAATAAAGCCTGTGTGAGAACGCTGTGCACTTCCTGGTCATCTCCTGTTTTCCTCTCTTCTCCCTCCCACCCTGCGTCAGTCTCCATCTGACCTTAGATTGCATTATCGCTGATCGGTAGCCGTAACAGTCTCCGTGGTGTATCCTGAAGATTTCAGGGCTTCACAGCTGTATTGCTCGCAGATTACTTTATAAGAGAGTCTGGAGACACTTATCCTCCCACTCTTTTAATTGCTCAGCAGTGCAGGTTGTCGCAATCAGTAACTGACCAGAATCACATGACTTTTTTAGTTCCAAAAAGCTGATGAAAATGAAAACAGGTGGCAGAGGGTGGATTCCTGTCACCGTACTTTGGTGGTGATTCGTCTTTCATGGAGCGTTCCAGCTGGATTTCTGCCATCATTAGTTACTTTTCTGGTGTCGGTTACAGTGAGAGTCGACCCAGGGATGATTTATCATCCATGGTGTCACTTCTCTGGATGCTTGGAGAGGCAACCTCTGAAGGGGTGGCCGACTGGATGAATGGGCCCTGAATATTAAAAAGGGACTGAATCCTATCAGGATTTTACTTCATTTGTCTTTATTTTAATGTAGTTTCTTCAAAACAACCTTTGGCTGTGAATGAATTTAGTCCAGAAAAAATGTAAAAAAAAACTACCATTGTTAGTTTCTTAACCTGCTGACTATCGGTTACAAAGTAGATTTTATATTACAGTCATAGAAAAAGAAATGATTCCTTCCGTGTGTTATTATGGGACATTGTTTTTACAAGGTTATATATATTTACATTTCACCTCAAGTCTGAAAATAAAGCACAATGGATTCTTACAGTTACTTTTTCAACAAGACTTAAAGTCGTAGGGAAGCGGCTGTTCCAACCGTTGCATTTCTGAATTCTCCCGAGTGGTGCCCGACTTTACACTAGTGAATAAAGTGAATGTGATTGGTCGTTTATCAAGGGGGCGGGATTGTTGTGGTGGAAGATTCACAAGCAAGTTTGATTTTGGCCGTTTTCTCTGAAGCATGTTGCTAACCAGTTAGCAACTTAGCGCTAGTAGGTTCCCAATGGAATTTCCCATTGGGAAAAAATTGGTGACTTAGAAACGACACTGTCAAGGAACGCTATGGACAGAGGAAACATGCAAGAGGAGGAGAGTTTTGTGTCAGAGGTCGTGGATGAGTCTCCTCCATCATACATTTTTATGTTACTTCAAGGCTGGACTATTGTAATTCTTTAATATCAGGAAGTCCACAAACTGTAGTTAAAAGCCTTCAGCTGATCCAAAATGCTGCAGCCAGAGTTCTGATGAAAATTAAAAAGAGAGATCATATCTCTCCTATCCTGGCTTCTCTTCATTGGCTTCCTGTTAAATCAAGAATAGAATTTAAAATCCTCCTTCTCACATATAAAGCCTTAAATGGCCAAGCTCCATCTTATATCAGAGATCTGATTGTTCCTTATGTCCCTAACAGAGCACTTCGCTCTCAATCTGCAGGTTTACTAGTGGTTCCTAGAATTTCTAAAAATAGAATGGGAGGCAGATCTTTTAGTTATCAGGCTCCTCTCCTGTGGAACCAACTACCAGTTTTAGTCCGTGAGGCAGACACTCTGTCTACTTTTAAGACTAGGCTTAAAACTTTCCTTTTTGATAAAGCTTATAGTTAGGGTGGCTCAGGTTATCCTGAGCTATCTCTATAGTTATGCTGCTATAGGCTTAGACTTCTGGAGGACATAGGGACCCCCATTTCATCATTCTGCTTCATTCTCTCTCTGTTCTCCTATTCTGCAGAATCTGTTTGTTCAATCTCTAACCTTCTGCTCTCTCTGCTTTTCCTCAGAGTAGCTTTGCCTCGTCTGTTCCTGTTTGGCTGTGACGTCATCCAGGAAAGAAACATCAGCTGTGCTGCTTCCATCAACACCCTTGTTTGTAGATGTTGGAGATTGGCCTGTTTTCCAGTGTGGTCCTGTTTCTCTGGCCGTGGCTGGGTGGATGTGCTCTCTTCATCCTCTGGCATGGGAGCTGTCTTGGAGCTCGTCTGCCTGGCTGTGTGTTTCCTGGACGGGGCCGCCTTTTACAGCTGCTTTTTGTATCTCTGCTTCTGTCTCCTTGAACCCCAGTCAGCCTCAGCAGATGGCCGCTCGAACTGAGCCTGGTTCTGCTGAAGGTTTCTTCCTGTTAAAAGGGAGTTTTTCCTCTCCACTGTCGCTACAAGCATGCTTAGTGTGAGGGATCGTATTTGAGTCAATGAGTCGATGCAATCAACTGGTTTTCCTTAGATATAAAACTTTGTATCAATTTGACTGTATGATCTGGTTGAACTGTAAAGTGCCTTGAGATGACATGTGTTGTGAATTTGGCGCTATATAAATAAACTGAATTGAATTGAATTGAATTTAAAGGAGGAAAGCGGCGGCAGAAGCTTGGTTTGGTGTAGAAGGCTTACAGCCGTACATGTTTAAGCCCTTGCCTCGCAACGCTGCCAGTTCTGTTAGCTCTACGTGATTGGCCAAATTTAGGTGTACAAGCCCTTGTTTTTAATTTTCCACAGGCTTTTTACAGACTATTTTTTAACCTCAAAGTAATACGAACACAGTATGTTCCTTTTCCACTAAATACAGGACAGATACTTCCTTTTCACAAAATGGAACGATTATGTTTTTCAAGGGACAGTTGGCAACCCTAATTGCCATGTAAATATGTTGACATCCATCTGACAATATTTACTCTATTTAGTTTGAAAATTAGTATTTCTTAAATAAAGTTTATAGTTAAAAACTAATCTTGGACCCCTAAGACTGTTTGTTCGCGCATTTTTCCAGCCCATCAATCTGCACCAAAAATTTTAAGGGAGTAGTTTAATTTGTCTCTTTCAGTATCTACACACTTTGTGGATTTCTGTCGGCTTCTTCTCAACAATTAAGCCTTAAGTCAAGTAATGTTGAGTTTATCCAAAGTTCTGCTAAGGTCCTGGAACAACGGTTCAATCAGATCGAGGTCCAGACTTTACCTGAACCACAGCGTTAGTTTGTTATTGTCTCTCCTCAAGCCATTCTGTTGCAGATTTAGATGTTTAAGGAAAGCAGAGTTTGGGTCATGCTTTAGCTGTCATGCAAAGGATCTCGTCATTTCTGCAAGGAACCCAAGTCCTAGTACTGCAAAAGAAGCTGCACTGATCCCTGCACCACCACAGCTGGTTTTAGGTGTTAGTGCTAACCTGAGGTATTTGGTTTCCTGCACACTTGGTCTTGCTGAACAGCGCAAAACTCTTTCTTTATGTTTTGTTTCTCCCAGATGCAGCTCTGCCAGCAGCAGTCAAGATGTTCTTTTTTCAAATTCAAAACAAGCTGCACTTGTTGAGCGTTTTTCTGATTTTACTGTGATGAACTTTATGATTCTTTAAAACAAATTCCAGACTGATGAGCAGAAGCAATCTGAGCTTAAAGGTGATGATTGATTTCTTTATGTAACCAAAATTATTTCACCGACTGTTTAGTGATTAAACCGTCTAAGAAAAATTGCAGTTTTGTTTGAGTTGTATTTTTCCTTTTTGTTTGTATCGGTGAGAAATCTGCATTTCTGCAAACTTGAGGTTAGATTTCCTGTTCAGGCTGCGTCTGTAAGCACTGCTGTGCTTCATTTCATCAATACAGACTCCCAGTTTGAAAATTTCTTCTGCTTGAGTGCTGCTTGTTTTACTCATGTTGCATTATCTTTAGAGATTTCCAAAGCTTTTGGACTTCAGTTACACTCAGTCGGCTGGACTCTGTACCCTGCTGTATGCATGATTCACCTCTGCGTCTTCCTCTTTGCACAAGATTAGATCTAATGAAATCCAGATCCTTTTGGGGGGGGCGTAACGGTGTAAACTAGCTCCAAATATCGACTTGAATTTCTTTATCTAAATACAACAAAGCTATCCTCTGCTTGTTTCTGTCGTCTGAGAGTTGGTGTTTCCCCATTCTTCCCCTAAAATTGTAACATTTCTCCACAGAAGTGATGTTACCATGTCACATGATGCTGCCTCATAAGCTACAACTCTGCTTTTAGCTTAACGTCCTGTCCATTGTTTCCTGGAAACTATTTATCATGTGGAGAACTTTGCTTTGTGTTGTTTTTTTGGGACTGTTTGCACAAACAATCCAGTGAGTGTTGCAATAAGGCATGCAGTGTCTGTAGTTTATGCTCAAAGTTCGTGTCTCAGAGATCATCCTACAGGCTGCTTCTGTCCCCTGAGAGCGATTTCTTCCCTCACACCACATTTCCTGCAAAGGCGGGCTCTTTCTCCAATGTCAGCCTTGTTTGGAAGCTGGGAGCTCCCAGGGGGCACGTTGGACGCTTAACTATTTCAGACACATGAAGCACATCTCTGTAGTGCGGATCCTAACTGGTGGAGACAAGCAGACGCACCTGTGTCACACTGCAGGGTGCTGCAGCTGAGCACAGGGTGTAACCCACAACAGCTTGCATGATCTGCTAAATCTCCGCTAACATGAAGTGTTGCCTCCTCCTCTTCGGCTTGTTTGATGTAATTCAGGACGATGTGCTTAAGGTGAAATGAATGCCTCGAGCTGTGCAGAGCGGAAGGCAGATTATCAACTAAGTCTTTTTTTTCTTTTGTTTTTAAGAGATTTAAACATATTTTTTCTGTTTGTGAAGAAACTTTTTTTTTTTAGACATTTCTGATTCATTTATTCCCATAATGTCAGATGTACAGACTTTGACTCTGAATAAGTAACACTTTTGCAGGCTGGATATTATAAACAGCACCCATCGCTCCTCAGTATTTCATCTCAACTGAACAAATAAAACAGTTTTATCTTGTTTTTACATAGATTCATATGAAAAGAGGTTGGAAGTGGAGGCATTGTTTTGCTGTTTCTCGGTTGGATTAGAAGGAAAAAGTATAACCTTACTCACACAAAAAAAATGATGTCCAGATATCACATCTAAAATATTTGACTTCACTAAATTTTAATTTACTGTAATTACTTGTTATGACCTGATTATTTTAAATTGATGAAAACGATAATACTGCAGTTGACCCAACATTCAAGTCGTAGGGAAATCACATTTAAATGTCAAATCATTCTGGCTTAAACATGTATATAAAGTTACTCTTTATCAGACAATATTGTCCCAAAAATAAGGACATTTCTATGTAAAAAAAAATCCTTTCTTAAAATATGTGTTTTTTTCGTTATCTTATATAGGCCAGTTAGTTGTACGTCAGCCTGAACACCTAAATTCGACCAGTCATACATAAACGGTCATCTGTCAATCAAATTTTTTCAGTCATAGCCTCTTGATTCATATGTCGCAACTAATAAAACGCAACGTTTGAAATAAGAATCATTTCCTTTCCCATTGAGTTCCCTCCCAGTGTTCACTGGGATGGACGTCTGTGTCTTCAGCAGGCGTAGAGCTAACAGAACTGGCAGCGTTGCGAGGCAAGGGCTCAAACGTGTACGTCTGTAAGCCTTCTACACCAAACCAAGCTTCTGCCGCCCTGGCGTCCTCTTCCACAACATCTTCATCCCCCCTTTCCTCCTCTAAATAAAAAATGTTTGATGGAGGAGACTCATCCACGACCTCCGACACTAAACTCTCCTCCTCTTGCATGTTTCCTCTGTCCATAGTGTTCATTGACAGTGTCGTTTCTAAGTCACCAATTTAGTGCTACTTGGTCCCAATGGAATTTCCCATTGGGAACCTGCTAGAACTAAGTTGCTAACTGGTTAGCAAGATGCTTCCGAGAAAACGGCCAAAATCAAACTTGTTTGCAAACCTTCCGTCATCCGCGTGCGCCGGCTACCATTCCTTCATCCTGTCCACTAAACTGCTACTAGTTTTACTCCCATGCCTGGAAGATGTCTAGTTCTACTACCACAGATGATCTCGCTCTCCAAATGGAATTGAACGATTCAGATTAGCTAGAATGAATAGAAGAGGTAGAGCCGGTAGCGGCCTGTGGCCCGGGCTGCCTGTCCCAACTTCAGTCCGGTGCGCGGATGACGTCATACACGCGCCGCTGTTTTTTAAACATATAAATATAAAAAATATAACCGCAGATTTCTAGGGGACAGTGAATTGCCTACATGTTATAAATGGTGGCATACCATAAATGATACATTTATCAGTTTAGTTTAGTTTGTTTAGTTTAGTTTACAGTTTAATTAAGTTTGTGGCTTCAAGTCGTTGCCCATAGGAAGACGTTACTTGGATATAACCTAACAGAATATCTTCAGATCAGCTCCAAATGACACAAAACTCATATGAGTGAGAAGAACATGATGTAATAACGTAAAATCAACAGCCCAATGTACAAAAAACGGTGTTCCCCTTTAAGGTTTAAAGATTTTTCTTTCTTTGAATTAATTAGTAAATCATATCAAAAAATTCTGTGATATGCAGGATGCATTCCCTGTCATTTGGGATTTTTTTCATGATTTTACTGCAAACAGTGGATTTTAATGATTCTTTATATTTTTGAGTAGGGTGTAACCCCACTTTTCCAATCAGCCAAAAACATGACTGTTAGGTTAATTGGCTTCTCTAAATTCTCCTTAGGTGTGAGTGTGTGCGTGAACTGTTGTACGTCCTTTTTGTCTCTGTGTTGCCCTGCGATGGACTGGGCGATCTGTCCAGAGTGGACCCCTGGACAGATCGCCAGTGGCGTTGGATGTAGGAGTTTTGCCGTGAAATCGAAGGATTGACGGTTCAAGCCCCGACTCCGACTTTCAGTGTCGTTGTGTCCTTGGGCAAGACACTTCACCTGCATTGCCTTCTGATGGTGGTCAGAGGGCCCAGTGGCGCCAGTGTACGGCAGCCCCGCTTCTGTCAGTGAGCCCCAGGGCAGCTGTGGCTACAATGTAGCTTGCCACCATCAGTGTGTGAGTGTGTGCGTGAATGGGTGAATGAATGTAGTGTAAAGCACTTTGGTCAAGTCTCCTGACTTGAATAAAGGCGCTATATAAGTACATGCTATTTACCATTTACCCCGCCTCTCGCCCATTGACAGCTGGAGATTGGCACCAGCAACCCTCGCGACCCTAGTTGGGACAAGCGTGTCAGATAATGGATGGATGGATGGACATCTTAAAAGGAGGCAGTGAAGAAAATAGAACTGTTGGACCACAAACTTACACTAATGATTTAGTAACTTTAGTTCAGGTTTAACTTAAAGGTTTTACTTTGTTATGACTTTGCAAAAACAAGAATAAAGTCTAAGACGTTGATGCAACTATATTCCGTATGACTGAAGATCATCTCACTTAATGTCTCCTACAAGGCTATAAGCATATTTGCTCCAAATGTTGTGTCTACTCATAGACTGCTGATGGCAAACCTACGTTGTCGTGGCGACATCACTTTAGACCCACCAACTGTGATGGCCGCAGCATCTATCCGACGGATGAGATTTGTCCCAGTTTTTGTCTTTTTACCCTAGTTTAACTCTTCCTGATCAAAGCTGTGGTTGTCTGCAGCGGGTCCAGAGGTAAAGTGTGGAACTTGTTTTGCTGGCTGGGAAGGAGCAAGGAGACGACGCATGCTTGTCTCCCACGGTTGCGATAGGCCGAGCGGCGCTGAGCGGCAAGGGCCGCCCAATGCCGCTCACGGCTTTGCTGCTGACACAGCTGGGTTCCCCCACTGTGTAACAATAAAGGATATCCTATCATGTTCTCGGTGTGTTTCTGACCAGGAAGTGGTAGGTAGTCGGCTTCATCAACTTGAGGAAACCCAATAACGGCCTTTTTTTCTAACCTTATAGAATCCTATAAGGTTCTGAGCCTCAAGTAAATACTTTAAATGGATCTTAATCCTACATCTGTACAGGAAATACGATGCTAAAAGGGACTGGATTGATTTTTGCAAAGCTGCTTTTCTTTTTGCAAGAAGTATTGTAGCGTATTATGGTAAAAAATGTTGATCTATGGAATCATGCCAACCCCTTCAGGCGGCTATTAAAATGTATGGTTACAGTTTTGGCCTTGTGCAAATTGTTTTCTTTGATGAGATAACAGAAGACATTATTGTCAGTTTATATTCCTGGAAGCTAACACATATATTTATTCTGGGTCAACAGCTGATGGCTTTAATGTGAATTCATCCTGGATTCTATTAGAAGACAAGGCGTTTAGATTCGATCGAAGGTCTCATCTTTTCAGCTTGTTCCTCTGTGTTTGTTCCATGTCTGACCTGTGCAGCTCTCTTAGGATATGCCTCCACCAGGAGCAGCTCTGTGATTTTTCTGTCCTTTCTCTTGTTTTGTGGTCCAGGTGGAATCGCGGGACACGTTGAACAGCATTGCGCTCAAGTTTGACACCACACCCAACGAGCTGGTTCAGCTGAACAAGCTGTTCTCCAGGGCGGTGGTGCCTGGCCAGGTGTGAACCGCCGTGCACGCCTTCACTGTAGCCTCGGACCTCCAGCCACTCCTCCAACACATGAGCACATTTCACTGCTCCGTTGTGCTTCCTCATTGGTTTGCCTTCATCACAAACTGACTCTATGCTGCATATGAGGATAAATGTGAAAAAAGTTAGGGATCACAACACCCCATGTGTTTATTTTTTTTCCACCTGATTTCACAGAGCATCGCTGACTCACTAACCACATCTATCTATCCAATTGCCGGCTAATTACAGCATCAATCATCCCAATAGGCTGCAGTATGTTCTATAAGACCCATTTTGTTTCTAAAAAGATTTAAGAATATGTGGTTCTTGGATTCAAGCCCCATGAGTTCCCGCATCACACAGTTTAACCATCTTTTACCTGCCAAACACTTTCAGTAATATTTGTTGGGGTTTTTTTTAAGGGAAAGAGGGAAACATGTCTATTTTGTCTCTGCATTTCCTGGCTCCAAAAACTGAGTATCTTAAAGGGATATGGGAATATGGGAGCATTATGGTCACTTACTTAGCCATGGTCCCCACCTTCCACACAATAAGGAGCCCAAAGGCTGAAAATACATTACGATTAATGTTTAATCTCACAAACTATATAAGCAGAGATACAAGTTATCAAAAAGGAAAGGAGAGATTAAAACTTTAAACTCCATGTTTCTTAAACTGTTTTATGTCCTTTACTCGTTAAAGACAGGTTCAGAATAACAGTCCTTCTGTAGAGAAACACATGCAGAACTCTATTATAGCTGTTTTACCCACCTTTTAAAACAGATTAAACTTACATAATATGATTAACTCCATATTAGTGGATATGAAAGTTAGGATATATTTATGGCAAGGGCGTAGGTTTGATTTGAACTTTGGTGCGGACACTATTGGTCGGGTGTCATTGGTGCTATGTAATACGCATGCCTTTTTTTATGCTCGATGTGAGCATCCGTACTGATAAGAGCAATTCATTGTTAAAAGAGAAAAGCATAATTTTGCTACATTAATAAAAATTTTA
>CM060064.1:7778878-7786378 GCA_030533445.1 Cyprinodon diabolis | reverse complement strand
TATATATGTATATATACGTGTATATATATACGTATATATGTATATATACGTGTATATATATACGTATATATGTATATATACGTGTATATATATACGTATATATGTATATATACGTGTATATATATACGTATATATGTATATATACGTGTATATATATACGTATATATGTATATATACGTGTATATATATATACGTATATATGTATATATACGTGTATATATATATACGTATATATGTATATATACGTGTATATATATATACGTATATATGTATATATACGTGTATATATATATACGTATATATGTATATATACGTGTATATATATACGTATATATGTATATATACGTGTATATATATACGTATATATGTATATATACGTGTATATATATACGTATATATGTATATATACGTGTATATATATACGTATATATGTATATATACGTGTATATATATACGTATATATACGTGTATATATATACGTATATATACGTGTATATATATACGTATATATACGTGTGTATATATACGTATATATGTATATATACGTGTATATATATACGTATATATACGTGTGTATATATACGTATATATACGTGTATATATATACGTATATATACGTGTATATATATACGTATATATACGTGTGTATATATACGTATATATGTATATATACGTATATATGTATATATACGTATATATGTATATATACGTATATATGTATATATACGTGTGTATATATATGTCATGTTCGGCTGAACGTATTTAGCCCACATGCAGAACACACACGGCAACAGGGATCAGTTAACTGTTTATTGATAGAGAGAAAATGGAAGCAACGGAGGCGACGGGGAAGCCACAGCAC
Source organism: Cyprinodon diabolis (assembly GCA_030533445.1). Classification (NCBI taxonomy): domain Eukaryota; kingdom Metazoa; phylum Chordata; class Actinopteri; order Cyprinodontiformes; family Cyprinodontidae; genus Cyprinodon; species Cyprinodon diabolis. The sequence goes on along the minus strand of CM060064.1, from coordinate 7,785,516 downwards.
CGGGACCCGTTCGACTTCTGAAAGGAGAAGTAGGTGATTAGCCGGAAAGGGCGATCAGGCAAAAAAGAACAGAGGAACGTGAGCTTACCACCGGACGCAGCAACCTAACCGGGGGAGGACGGAGCGGACTCAGGCTCTGATCGATGGAGCTGGTGGCAGGTGTCTCAGTGACAGGTTAGGCTCGGGCTTGAGGGTGACAGAGCTGCGCTGACTTACAATGATCCGGGGCAGCAGGAGAAACCAGAGTGGCTCGAAGCACCTTGCTTAGAGCCAGGAGAAAGGGAGGACCCTGTGGGAACTCAGACCCTGGAGTCAGCACGAGTGGGACCCTCTGAAAGGCGATCGAGAGGTAACCTGGGGAACACAGAGGTTTGGGTTAACGAGGGAAGTCTGAACTCAGTAGAGAGACTGTGGCCTTAGTCGTACCACTACGGTTAACACACTGGCGTCCTCCTGCTGTCTGGATGCTGCTCTTATAGTGCGATCAGACGCAGCTCAACCAGCCACAGGTGTGTGCGCCCTGCCCACCTGTCAACTGCAAACACCTGCGGAGAAAGCAGAAAGAAGCAGAGCCGGCAGAAACTGCACGGCCCTGTCGGCTGAGTCCTGACACCACCCCCCCCCTCAATGGTCGCCACCCGGCGACCTCGAGGAAGAGGAGAGGAAAGAGTCCACCAACAACCTGTCAGGGAGGGAGGAACCAGAAACCCAGGAACGTTCCTCCGGACCGCAGCCCACCCAGTCGACGAGGTATTGATACCCTCTACCACGCCGACGGGAGGCCACGACCCTTTGGACCTGACGTCCCAGGTGGTCGAGGGTGGGTGGAGGGGGTTCGGCCGGAGGGCAAAACGGGCTAGAGAGGACGGGCTTGATTTGAGAGACATGGAAGGTAGGGTGGGTCCTGGAATGGGACGGGAGACGGAGGCGGACGGTCGTCGGGCTGAGGACGGAGACAATCTCATAGGGGCCAGTGAAACGTGGTAATAACTTCCGATGGGAAGATCTGGACGGGAGGTTTCGAGTAGATAACCAGACCCGCTGACCGGGGTGATAGGAGGGGGCAGGGACTCGCCTGCGGTCAGCAAACCGGCGGTTAAGCTCAGAGGTCCGGTTCAGGGCTTGGATGGTCTGGGTCCAGACCCTTTTGCATCGGTGGATGTGGTGGGCAACGGAAGGTACAGCTATTTCCTTGTGGTCGTCGGGAAACAGAGGTGGTTGGTAGCCCAGAGAAGCTTCGAAGGGGGAGATGCCAGTCGCAGTGGAGACATGACTGTTATGAGCGTACTCCACCCAGGGAAGGAACTGACACCAGTCGGAGGGATTGGTGGAGGTTAGACAGCGGAGAGCGGTCTCCAGCTCCTGGTTGAGCCGCTCAGTCTGACCGTTGGTCTGCGGATGGTAGCCAGAGGTAAGAGAGTACCGGGCACCAAGGGCCACGGCAAACTCCTTCCACACACGCGAGGTGAACTGTGGACCACGGTCAGACAGAACGTCCAGCGGGATCCCATGCTGGCGGAAAACATGCTTCACCAGGAGCTGGGCCGTCTGAAAAGCAGAGGGGAGTTTTCTGAGGGGAATAAGGTGGCAGGCCTTAGAGAAACGATCAGTCACAGTGAGAATAGTGGTCATACCTTGGGAGGAGGGTAGGCCGGTGACAAAGTCTAGGGCTATGTGGGACCATGGCCGCTCAGGGACTGGCAGGGACTGGAGCAAGCCTGCAGGGGGTCTGTTTGATGGCTTGTTCTGTGCACAAACTGGGCAGGCTAGGACGAACTGTTTAACATCCTTGGGTAAGTCGGGCCACCAGAACCGCCGGGAAATGAACTTGATAGTTCGGAGGATTCCAGGATGGGCCGATAACTTTTCAGAGTGGGCCCACTGGATGAGGCGGGGCCGAACGGAGGAGGGGACATAGGTGCGGTTAGGTGGGCCATTACCTGGGTCCGGGTCAGCAGGCAGAGCTTGGGAAATGAGGTCCAGAATCTCCCACTGGAGGGCCCCAAAGGTGCAGGTTGGAGGTAGGATGGGAGAGGGCTCCTTAACTGAGTCGTGGGGGGCGTACAGGCGGGACAGAGCATCAGGTTTTAGATTCTTGGAACCAGGTCGGTAGGAGATACTTAAATTAAAACGGGAAAAGAATAGGGACCAACGGGCTTGCCTGGGATTGAGTCGTTTAGCTGTTTGGAGATAAGCTAGATTCTTATGATCTGTCCATATTTGTACTGGCTGCTCAGACCCCTCCAGCCAGTGGCGCCACTCCTCCAGGGCCAATTTTATGGCCAGGAGCTCCCTGTCGCCGACGTCGTAGTTGCGTTCAGCGGGGGACAGACGACGGGAGAAGAAGGCGCATGGGTGCATCTTCTGATCCAGTCCCGAGCACTGAGACAACACAGCTCCAACACCAGTGTCGGAAGCATCTATTTCGACAATGAACTGTTTGGAGGGGTCTGGATGAACGAGAATGGGGGCCTTGGAAAACCTGTCCTTAAGGTCACGGAAAGCTGAGTCGGCCTCTGTGTTCCACCTGAACGAAGTCTTCACGGACGTGAGGGCATGAAGGGGGGCGGCGATCTGACTGTACCCACGGATAAAGCGGCGATAAAAGTTAGCGAAACCTAAAAACCGCTGCAGCTCTCTTCTGTTCTCTGGTTCAGGCCACTCGAGAACAGCCCTGATCTTTTCAGGGTCAGACCGGACACGCCCCCCTTCCAGGATGAGACCAAGGAAGGTGACAGAGGGTTTGTGGAACTCGCACTTTTCTGCTTTCACAAAAAGCCGATTCTCCAGAAGGCGCTGAAGAACGAGGCGGACATGGTGTCTGTGTTCAGAGAGGGTTCGTGAATAAATGAGTATATCATCCAGGTAGACAAAAACGAAGAGGTTCAGGAAATCACGGAGGACATCGTTCACAAGGGATTGGAAGACCGCTGGAGCATTGCTGAGCCCAAAAGGCATTACCAGGTATTCAAAATGGCCCAAGGGTGTCTTGAAGGCCGTTTTCCACTCGTCCCCCCGGCGGATCCGGACCAGGTGGTAAGCATTACGCAGATCTAATTTAGAAAAGACCGTAGCGGACTGGACCGGTTCAAGAGCGGAGGAAAGGAGAGGAAGGGGGTACCTGTTCTTTACCGTTATAGCATTTAACCCACGGTAGTCTATGCACGGGCGAAGGGAGCCATCCTTCTTCGCAACAAAAAAGAACCCAGCCCCGAGGGGGGAAGACGAGGGTCTAATCAGCCCGGCTGCTAGTGACTCCTTAATGTATTTCTCCAAAGCCTGTCGCTCGGCCTGAGAAATGTTATACAGGCGACTGGCTGGGAGCGGGGCGCCCGGCAGGAGGTTGATTGCGCAATCGTAGGGTCGGTGCGGTGGCAAAGAGCAGGCCTGGGACTTACTAAAAACCAACTTGAGGTCGTGATACGACTCTGGAACGAGTCTTAACATTTCTGGATCAACCTCAGCAGAAGGCTGGACTGTGATCGGGCTGGCGGGTTCCGCCGACAGCAGGCAGCTGGAATGGCATTTAATCGACCAGGCTTCGATGCGCCGGTCAGCCCAGTTAATGTTTGGGTTGTGTTGCTGTAACCAAGAATAACCCAACACCAGAGGAGCCTGCTTAACAGGAAAAACCAAGAAGGAGATCTGCTCCCTGTGATTTCCTGAAACCACGAGCTCAAGGGGCTTAGTTCGGTGGGTTATCTGAGGGAGAGCCCCTCCATCTAAGGCTGAGACCTTGAGCACAGGGGCACGGTTTCGAGCTGGGAGCGTTGAACGAAAGAACAGTCTATTAAATTAAAGTCGCACCCTGAATCAACCAGAGCGGAAAACTTAAAGGTTTCACGGGAAGAAATTAAAGCGGCGCGTAAGCACAGACGCGGAGGAGCAGGGGCTGACAGCTTAACTTGGTCCGACGGTCTCCCTGCTACAGCCGGCGGACCCGGTCTTTTGACCGCTCAGGGCAGTCGCCAATAAAATGATTCGGGGAAGCACAATAAATACATAATTTGGCAGCTATACGCTGCTGCCTCTCCTCGGGGGTGAGCCGTAACCGGCCCAACTGCATGGGCTCAGGAGGAGAAGGAGGACGCGCTGCGGGTCGACCGGGAATAGGATCAGGTGGAGAAGACGGGAGGGATCTCTCAGCTCGTCCTCTAAACCTTCCCCTTAGACGGTTATCTAATCTAACCGCAAGGGAGATGAACTCATTTAGAGAGGCGGGCACCTCAAGACGGGCTAATTCATCCTTTAGTGGCTCGTCTAGAGCCTGAAAAAACACAGTCTTAAGCGCGCGCTCTTCCCAGCCAGCTGCAGCCGCAAGAGTTCTAAACTCAATTGCGAAGTCTGCAACGCGCTTTCCCCGCTGCCTGAGGGCGAGGAGGCGTCGGGAATCAGTCGTCTCATCCGACTCGGCAGCGAAAACCATCTTGAATTCTGTTATGAATTCACTAAATGAGCAGCGGAATCTTCTGCAGTCTGGAAAACGGGATTCCGCCCATCTGAGGGCTCTCCCGGTGAGAAGGCGCAAAATAAAGGCTATTTTGGAGTCGTCATGGGGAAAAGAGCGTGGACTACGATTTAAAGCCAGGGAGCATTGGAAGAGAAAACCAGAACAATCTACACTGTCCCCGGAGAATTTCTCAGGACTGGGAGAAAAAGTCTCAGGGACAGGTGAAAACGAATCAGCTGGCGCTGGACCGGGGGCGGGGTCGGGCTGTGCAGAGGCTGCAGGCTGAGCGCTTGCACTCAGTAAACCTGTCAGCTGATTGAGCTGGGCGGCTACGCCCTGCAGCTGATTCTGAACGGCTAGAACAGTGGACTCTAATCCCCGAATCTGATCCTGCTGGGCATTTAACGCCCTGCCGAATGTGTCCGCTGGGTCTGTCTGGCCAGTGTGTTCTTCTGTCATGTTCGGCTGAACGTATTTAGCCCACATGCAGAACACACACGGCAACAGGGATCAGTTAACTGTTTATTGATAGAGAGAAAATGGAAGCAACGGAGGCGACGGGGAAGCCACAGCACCGGGACCCGTTCGACTTCTGAAAGGAGAAGTAGGTGATTAGCCGGAAAGGGCGATCAGGCAAAAAAGAACAGAGGAACGTGAGCTTACCACCGGACGCAGCAACCTAACCGGGGGAGGACGGAGCGGACTCAGGCTCTGATCGATGGAGCTGGTGGCAGGTGTCTCAGTGACAGGTTAGGCTCGGGCTTGAGGGTGACAGAGCTGCGCTGACTTACAATGATCCGGGGCAGCAGGAGAAACCAGAGTGGCTCGAAGCACCTTGCTTAGAGCCAGGAGAAAGGGAGGACCCTGTGGGAACTCAGACCCTGGAGTCAGCACGAGTGGGACCCTCTGAAAGGCGATCGAGAGGTAACCTGGGGAACACAGAGGTTTGGGTTAACGAGGGAAGTCTGAACTCAGTAGAGAGACTGTGGCCTTAGTCGTACCACTACGGTTAACACACTGGCGTCCTCCTGCTGTCTGGATGCTGCTCTTATAGTGCGATCAGACGCAGCTCAACCAGCCACAGGTGTGTGCGCCCTGCCCACCTGTCAACTGCAAACACCTGCGGAGAAAGCAGAAAGAAGCAGAGCCGGCAGAAACTGCACGGCCCTGTCGGCTGAGTCCTGACAATATACGTATATATGTATATATACGTGTGTATATATACGTATATATGTATATATACGTGTGTATATATACGTATATATGTATATATACGTGTGTATATATACGTATATATGTATATATACGTGTATATATATACGTATATATGTATATATACGTGTATATATATACGTATATATGTATATATACGTGTATATATATACGTATATATGTATATATACGTGTATATATATATACGTATATATGTATATATACGTGTATATATATACGTATATATGTATATATACGTGTATATATACGTATATATGTATATATATATACGTATATATGTATATATACGTATATATATACGTATATATATATATATATATATATACGTATTTATGTATATATACGTATATATATATACGTATATATATAAAAAAAAACTGTTTTTTCACCCCTCGTGGGGTGGTATGTGTCATCCTCAAGCTCGGGTCCTCTACCAGAGGCCTGGGAGTTTGAGGGTTCTGCGCAGTATCTTAGCTGTTCCTAGGACTGCGCTCTTCTGGACAGAGACCTCTGATATTTTACCTGGAATCTGCTGTAGCCACTCTCCCAGTTTGGGGGTCACAGCCCCCAGTGCTCAAATTACCACTGGCACCACTGCTGCTCTTACTTTGAACATCTTTTCTAGCTCCTCTTTCAGCCCTTGGTATTTCTCAAGCTTCTCGTGTTCTTTCTTCTTGATGTTGCTGTCGCTTGGGATTGCCACATCTATCACTACTGCCTTCTTCTGCTGTTTGTCGATCAACACGATGTCTGGTTGGTTAGCCATCACCTGTTTGTCAGTCTGGATCTTGAAGTCCCATAGGATCTTAGCTAGGTCATTCTCAACTACCTTAGGAGGTGTCTTCCATTTTGACCTTGGGACTTCCAGCCCATACTCATGGCAGATGTTCCTGTACACTATGACAGCTACCTGGTTGTGGCGTTCCATGTATGCACTTCCTGCCTACATTTTACA